>JAJODA010000446.1:0-76064 GCA_021730345.1 Fusarium cicatricum
CCTCGGGCTGCTTTCCAGGTCGCAGGACGAAACGGCAGAGCTTCGTATCCGTGGATAGCTTTGTATCGAATCGGCATGTCCGTCTGAACCCGGGCCCTCGATCCCGTCTGTTGGGTTGGGCGGCTGTTACTACTTCAGGTTACCGTCTCTACCGTTCTGTGGCTTTTGCGGCATCAGACGTGCCGAAGCAATTGCAGGTCATCCATCCGTGAGGTGGTCAGTGTCATGGCCCGTCAACTGATTTACCATGGATTCTTTGCTTGACGTAGGTTTGACGCACGTCGTAGGTTTTTTCTGGAAAGCGGCTGACTATGGGCTGCCAATCAAGCAGCTGGGTTGACTTCGTGCAGCAGCAAAGGTGCATCTCGGGAGCTCTTTTTTTGGATTCTTTCCAGCGGTGGAGGTGGTTGTCAGCTACAGCTACAGCCAGTCAAGTCCATTGGGATGCTACATCGTTGTCCGGTGGAGTTACTGGCCTCTGGCTGTCAGGCCTAGCAATGCTGATCTCCCAATTAGACGAGCAACAATCAGGGCTGTCAGGCGGGTACCTGATGGAGAGAGAGAGAGATATACCCGACGGCATTTTTGCTGCCGGGGAGGCGTAGGAAGCGAGATGGTGAAATTACACAGGCGCCAGTCTCCCGGTCTCCGACGACTGAGAGGGCCAAAAAAAGAAGCTGAATCTCCACTGCAGATTCGTGGGCGCTACGCTACAGGCTGAGGATCCAGGAGGATCCAGGAGGTTGTCTGCCTCGGCAAAGCCCAGCCGCTGACTGCCCGGGGACCTGCCCTGGGCTTGCCGCTAGGTACTGTACCTTACCTGCTTACCTACGCTACAGCGGGCTACCACCGCTGCACCGCTACCGCCGGGCTGGATCTTTTGGGCTGGCTAGGGTGGCTATCCCTGGCCTGTCTCTGTGAACGACAAGCTCTCCTCTCCTCCGCATCCCCCTCCACCTCGCACCCACATCCACATGCGCGGCCACATCCTCGTCCACGCGCCTTTTCGCTGGCCTCCTGGCCTCTTGTTCAGGGGCACAGACCTGTGGCGTTACGAGCGAGCTAAAAAGTAACGTGCATGGGTGATATCACCCGTAGTGCCAATATGGACCTGGACACCCCCTCCCCCTTGACTATTGGGCCTTTAGCAGGGGCGTCGCGAACCCCTTCAGTCCATGATTGACAGCCTGACGGGAGATGCGGATGCGGAGGTGGAAGGGATCATGGCCCTTGGTCCCTCGCCCCCCGTGTTATGGTCATTGCCATGGTCATGGCTCAGTTGGTATATCTTGACCACTTCCCCTCGCCCTCTAGATCCATCTCTTCTGGAACCCGTTCCTTCTTTTGATCAAAGTCGTACATTGTTGTCTTCTATAGCAACAAGCTCGGCAGAGACCTCTACACACTCGTTTCTCGACACTTCCAACAGGTCGACATCATGTTGGGCAAATTCTTGGTCGCGGCCCTGGCCGTGGTGGGTGGAATCACACCGGTCGAAGCCCAGACGCAAAACATCTTTGTTACTGGTGTCCCGGTCACTGGCGGCGGTGCTGTTCCTGCGAGAAAGAACATCAATGAGATCTACTCTGCTGGTGGTCCCGAGTGGTAAGTGGTTACGTGGTGATGTCGATCGATATGAACGCCTGCTAACTCCTGGCAGGGATCTCTACGTTCGCGCTATGCGTACGATGTATAATGCCGGGGAGACCGACTTGAAGTCTTACTTCCAAATTGCCGGTATGCATCTCTCGCATTGAGCCTCTTCACAGCTCTGACAGCTCTAGGAATCCACGGCAAGCCCTTCATCCAGTGGAACGGCGGTGGTGCTCGGTCAGGAAATGGCTGGCCCGGATACTGTCCCCATGGTGTATGTCGCTCATGACAGCTCGATCGCGGTGCATCGTATTGCAGTACTGACTCTCTACAGGAAAGCCTGTTCCTCACCTGGCACCGACCCTACACTCTGCTCTTTGAGCAGATCCTCGTCGAGAATGCCAAGAAGCTGGCTGCTGCCTACCCTGCCCAGTATCGTCAGCGATACGTCGATGCGGCTAACAATCTGAGAGCTCCCTACTGGGACTGGGCTGTCGATGACCTCCCCGCTGCTGTCGTTCCCCAGATGGTCAGCGTCCGGGTCCCCGACGGCAACGGCCTTAAGAAGATCACCATGCAGAACCCTCTCTACACTTACACCTTCCCCAAGGATGCCGTCGCTGGCAAGTACGGAGCCTGGGACGATGATAACCGTTCTCGCATGTTTCGATGCCCTGCTCCTGATAGCTTCCCTACGAGTGCCAACAACCTGCTCCGCCGTCGACCCTACAAGCAGTGGACCGTAAGTTGTGATTTGAACTATCATGTTGAGCATCACTAACAAGGAGTAGTATGATGTCTTGACCCGTACCACCACCTTTGACCAGTTTGCTTCCACTGGCGCGAGCGGTGCCTCTCTTGAGCAGATCCACAACGCTATTCACTGGGATGCGGCCTGTGCTGGCCAGTTCCTTGCTGCCGAGTTCTCCGGCTTCGATCCCATCTTCTGGATGCACCACACCAACGTCGACCGTCTCTGGGCTTACTGGCAGGCCATGCACCCCGACAGATCTTCCTTCACCGGCAGCTACTCGGGCGGTTCTCGCTACTCCACCCCCGCTGGCACCCGTATCACCCCCTCGTCGCCCCTTCAGCCCTTCTACGCCTCCAGGGGTAGGTTCCACACCTCGGAATCGGTCAAGAGCATCAGGGGCTTCGGTTACACCTACGCCGGTCTCGAATACTGGCGCATGTCCCAGAGCCAGCTGTCCAGCTCGGCCAACTCGGTCGTCAACCGCCTCTACGGTGGAGGCTCTCGCCGACGTGATCTCGAGGGTCGCCAGGATGGTGGCAAGACTACCCGTTTCTTCGCCAGAGTCCAGCTTGACGTGACCGAGGTTGAGCGACCCTGCCAGGTGGATGTCTACGTCTCTGGCAAGCGCGTCGGCGGCATGGTCGTCATGAAGCAGCCTCAGGAGGGTATCATTCACGGCGAGTTCTCGGTTGACGATGCTGCCGACACTCCTCAGCTCCTGGGCAGCTGCTCCCCTACCAAGGTGGCCGACTCCATCACCAACGGCCTCCAGGTCGAGATTGTCAAGCCTGACGGCTCCAAGATCGAGCTCTCGGACGTGTCCAGTCTCAAGCTTAGCCTCGAGAACGTCCCCTACACTCCCCCCGCCGCCGAGGATCAGCTTCCCAAGTACGGCGAGTCCAAGGACCAGGAAGCCGACGTCGTCGGCAAGACCAACACCAAGGCCCTCAAGGCTATCAACGCTTGCGCCAAGAGGCTCCCCTCCTTCCCCCCTCCCAAGGCTTAAACATCGCCTTCCAAAAGAAATTTCTTGTTTACTATTTTGTTTTATGCCGACGGTCAAGTCTAGGATAGCTTGGACCGCGGCTGACCACATGGAAAGGGATCACTTGCAAACCGCACGAATTTTTTAAAGTAGTTTTAATTGCCTAGCAGACGCGGGTAGTCATGTTTGTATTTCGCCAGACTAGGTCTATAGTTGCTGCAATAAGTGGCCCATCTTCTATGCCTTGCTGGACCTCCCTCCTCGTGTTCCGTGATATGTCGGTGAGGCGGTGACTTGTCGGCGAGATGGAACGGACTGAGAGTGTGTTTGTAGGGATACAGTGACTGTTGCTGGAGTGATTGGGTTGTGCTGATGACGTGGTGATGCGATGTGGCGATGATGAAGTGAGTTTGTCTGCTTAATGGGCAGTCACATGTGTTCATTTGCACAATGTTGAAGCCGGCAGCTTGGCTTGAGCCATTGCCGAGTAGGAGCATGATCTAAGCCGCTACATTCATAAGGGAAGGAGTGTGTGTGCGTGTGTCGATGGTGCAAGTAGGAGCCGAGCAGACTATGTGCGGATGAAGACTGGTGACAAGATAGTTGCAATGAAAGGCTAAGAAAGCGTATATTAAGTCAAAGTCAGGGATGTCTACTTGTACCTTCCTGTGGACCCGACAGATGGGTTAAATCTGTTTCTTCTACCTGTAGCAGCACGCCAACCCAAAGATGTCATGCTGATAGGGAACTGAAACACCTTTGGCTGCAACTCTGGGTCCTGCTTCATCACAGTCCAGGAGCGGGCACAGAGATATACATTATCACTCGCTGGTTTGCACTGCTACGGCCTGGCTTTTAGTCGTTTCTATATGGCATGGCTAGTTCCGCAACACCGTAGAGTCTAGCAAGGTCCTCTATTATGGTTACTCAAATGTGACGAAGCTGGCGATCTTAGGAAGGGAGTGCGAGGGCTCTTGAAGCGTTCTTCTGACTCTGCACCTCATATGATGACTTGGAGAGTCGATGTCGTGCATCCCCGTCTTTGACTTGATAAGCTGAGAGAGTAGTCCACTCTGGCAGGATCTGTGGTGTCGTGTCGAAAGACCCCGATCTTCTCATCCAAGGCTTGATGTTCGTAGCTACTCGAGGATTGGACACGGAGTCTGGCCGACCTGGGCTGCAGCAGCAACTCCACGGATGGATTCTACCGTCATGCCCGGCTATAGTGTCCATGGCAGACATCCAGGAAAGCGACGTCTGACAAGTAGTCTGTTAACGAACACTCTGCAGAGACTCAACCTAAGCGCCAACTTGTACTTGGGAGTCCCAGCGTGGCTGGGACTCCCATGGTACAGCACCTGCTTGCCGAGCGGCGTATCTCAACCCTACTTCATATGTTCATATTCCATCTGTGGGACGGTCCTCAACTCCGGACAGAACTACTGCTCGGTCTGTTGAGAGTTTGAGACGAGCGGCTCATCGATCGCGGTAGCTGGATGCCAATCCAACCTCGATCTCACCAGTTCAAAGTGGTCGCTGCACTCGGTTTATGAGTGGTTTTCAAAGCAACGACACAGTAAATCGATGCTCGTTAGGTTCCAGTTGCTCCAATGGAGTTGAGCCGATGCCAGAATAGTTCTGCGTCCTTGTGGATCTTGCGGTCTATGTCATCACGTGCCATGAACCTATATCTTCGACATCGCGCGGGTTGGTCCATTGAACTTGTCACAACCATTGACTTACACGACTTTTCGATTCTTCGGAAAACAGTGCTCTTGAATAACCCCAGGTCAAGTCGCCATCATGGCCTTCGAAATCGATATTCCTTCTGAAGAAGATGCACCGAACACAGCCAGCACGCATCTGGCCGCCATGGACGCCAATCTGCTAATGCATGCGCAATTCCCGGATACTGAGAGCCGCGACTTTTTTCGGAGCTGGCTTTGTAGAGACACCTTGAATCACGTCCGTGATAGTGACAAGGATGTTCTCATCTCGCGAGACATGGAAACCGGAAGGATAGCAAGCTTCATCAAATGGTCGATTCAACAGCCGAAAGGGCTGGAGAGGGATGAAGATGTACCCCATGAGGAGGAGTTTCCGACATGCTGCCGACACGAATATCTCGGCCCATATGCCGCGCTCACCAAAGAGGCAAGAATCAAGGTCCTCGGTGACCGGCCGCATTATCGTAAGTCATTCATGCACCATAGTCATCGCCGAGGGAGACATTGTGTCAACTGACAACACGACGCGGCTCATTTGAGAGATATCGACGTGTTCGCCGACTTCGTGCGATTGACCGTGAACCACTTGGTTGCTGACCCTGGCTAGATGTAACATATCTCTGTACGGATCCTGATTTTGGCGGTCGAGGAGCTGCGTCTGGACTACTGCGACGAGTTCAGACCAAGGCAGCTGCAGAGAATATGCCAGTGATCCTGGAGGCAACTATGAACGCAGTTAGCTTTTACGAGAGACTCGGCTTTCAGATCCGAGAGGAGCTTGACATGATGCTCCCGCCGCGAGGATCAAGCGTGCCCACCGAGCGCTACGAGGAGAGAACCATGGTCTGGACGCCGGAAACCCCCTGATGACAACCTGTTATACTTTGAAGCTCGAGAAAAATTATAGAACAAACCACGGGAGCTTCTTACTCACTCAACGAACACAAATGTCGAGACAATGTCCACGATTGATGGCTCCACACTCACGTGGCAAGGCGATGACATGCCGAACTCCACGTTGACAGAACGTCGAAGTAACTAGAGACCCATGATTCAAAGTTGAGTGATCAAGGTAATCTTTATGTAACTCACCGCTTCGACAGGCTTCGCAGCAAGGATGGGATGCTCGGGGCTTTGATTCACGACGCCGAAAGATGCAGGAAGGGCTATCGCGGAACGAACAGACCGCACAACATAGGCTGTGCAGCCCCGGACCACGAACGATGACGCTGCTTCCGGAGCTATCGACAACTCCAAGACCAGGTCTTGGCACGATGCGATGAGTCGGTCCGTGCTGAGGGTATGGGCCGCCGGGGCAGGAGGCTATGCTGGGCCAAGATCGCGTCGGACGTCGGTTTCAGCAGGCCAGGGCATTGTCAGGCTTGGGCAACGTGGATAGGCGCACATGCGGGACGCAACGTACGTCAGGGACTGGGACCTTATCGAATCGTGGTGAGAGTCTTGTGTGTTGTGGGCCAATCATAGAAGCTGCAATTACTTTGGGGGATCTTGAAAGTTGATGGATAGTCGTGACTTGATAAATCGCTGATGACAGACTCACGTGCGATGGCCCCGCTAGTCGGAGGCACATGGAATGTTACTCATCTTTTTTGTGTCATGAGATTTGTTCCTTATTGACTTTGCAGGCTAGGACGATGGTCTCCGACCTGAATAGGAATAACTTTATGATGATGGGTTAGTTCTCGCGCTGGCGGTATAGCAGACGTCGGAGCAACTCGGATGAGTTCGAGAGCCGGTGGCCGGGTAGAGGCAAGAGTGAGCAGATGGGGGAGATTGATGGGGATCCTCGAGGGTTGATTGTTGGAGATGATGGGACAAGGAAAAGTCCAGTGAGAAGGCCGGACGTCTCCAGCGCTCAAGGCCCTACAACACCTTCATGATGTCCCCGAGGGAAGCTTATTTTAGCTGCTGGCGTCCGTGCCGTGCATAGTGGCCGAACAGCAATAACCCAACCCAACCCAACCTTGAACCTGAGCAGGCTCCGTTTTTGACTGAGGCCGGGCGCCCAAGAAGCGGTACCCAACCCCCGGACGAGCCATTACGTTAAAACAACTGCCGGACCATGCAGAATGAGGGAAGACACGCTCTGAATTGCTTTTCCATTTGGTAATCGGCGTGTCTCTGCGCTCAGCAGCGCAGCACCATCGAGAGACAGCAGAGGTATCTCCTACTCGTTATCTGGAGCGACGGGCATGCCTGATCAAGTACCCTCGACATGCGGCTGCATCTGCCAGGGCTGTCGTGATGGTGTTGATGGAAATGTTTGTCGAGTTGGCAGGTCCCTCTTTTCTTTTGTCTCGATTATCTTTTGCCATTATGTATTTCTATCTCCTCGACTTTTCTAGAGATAAGCTCTCTTGTGCCTGCGACTCGCCCATTCACTTCCCGCACCCTCCAACCGACGACTCGTATGGAAAAGCATCCTATCGCCGGCGGGTAATTTTTTTCTTCTATCCTCGGCTTACAGCCATGAGAGACCTATTTACTCCGTACTGGGGAACGGATCCGCGTGCATGCGACAGCGCAAATGCTTCTGGACCATTTCAGCGGAAAATGAGCTGGTCTTGGGTCTTGGTCTTGGGTATGACGCCGTTTCACCGCCGCCGCCGCCGAGAAAATCCCCGTTGCGCCTGTCCTACCTATTCGGTCATCTCTGTACTCCGTATCAAGGGATCCATTCCTTTGGAGAGTGAGGCATTGTTGACAGTGATGCTAGGCAAGATGGGGATATAGTAGGAGGAGACAGGCCTAGATGCCGCCCCTTCTATGACCGCAGACAGCCAAACTTCGGAGATTGGGCGAGATGCTGGCGCCATGTTGAGTCTGATCACGGAAATATGACATGCTCTCAACGATAAAGGTGAATTCTCGGGCTTTTGACCCGGATGATTCCTCCCCTGTCGGAGCTTGTCAATGCGAATCACCGCCAGCCATCCGCAACAGGCTTCAAGGTCCATATTGGTTAATGCCGCCAATATCTGCTTGATGCTTGATACGGCCAGCAACCTCATGAGTTTGAAGAGGAGGTGCTCCACGAAGTACAACGAATAATGCGTCCATGCTACTGCGTGTTCGCGCTTGCAGGCAAGCCGCGACGATAAGCGAGGCAATCAGAAGACTGTATGCCTGTGACTCTATCGACTCACCCAATCTCTTGGTTACACAAGGGTCCATCCGGAATTCAGTCGATACAAGGCAAAGACAAATGCCCACTTCCAAGTCCAGGAGGTGCCATCCATCATTGGATATCAGAGGTACGTAGCTCTCCGTCCCTGGTGTGTTCCCCAAGATTCCTCCATTCGGGGACATGCTCCGCGCCTCTTGGGGGCAGCAAGGCTTGCCCCGAACTTCAACGGAGAGCTGGGGATTCTGGAGACCCCTCGAGGTACTTGAGCTTTGCGGGGAATATCACCAAGCCGAAGGTAGCCTCTCTCACATGCCTGTCTTCCACTTTTGTTCTGACCGTCACTCTTGGTTCTGCCCAAAAAACTACGCCGAGAAGCAGCATCGCTCTCTGCCTTTTCCCCTGCTTCTTCTCCCGCTTCTGGTTCACTCACTTTTCCTTCTCTTCCTTCTCCTCTCCTCTCCTCTCTCCGTTTCCCCTCCAAGTGATCAACCACTACATCACACAAGCCCAGACTGACTTGTCTGGTGTCATCCTGGGTTTGCGCATGTATATATCCGCGGCGCTACTTGGACGGCTGCAAATGGTAGATCGTGCCACACGCGCCGATTGACTAGGAAACATTTAGCACCGGTCGGCCGTTTCTAAATGACGTTCATCCTGATAGGCCTATTAGCTTATCGCGTCCATACATGAGAGAAAGATTTAGGAAGGACCAAGAAAAAAAGATATCCCCTTCGATCCATTATCTATCTGTCCTGTGGACCTGCACACAAACCCCCTCCTCTACCCGTTACACACCCCAGATTCTTGTCCAACGTCAACCTAGATCAGATCAGAGGAAGCAGCATCAAAGAAGCTGCCTTGCGTTCCAATCTAGTCCAATCCTATCCCCGGTCCCTCAGGTCCTCAGGCCCGCCTCCAAGTCGAGAGGCATCGGAAGCGGTTGAGACAGCCAGCCAGAACCCAGCAAACAGCTCTCAGCGGGCGCACCAAAGCAAGGCTGGTCTGAGGTTGTCTAGTCTCAACGCGCGCGCCCCTTTTATCATCGCTCGCAAGCTGTTGCGCCGCATCTCCTTGCCTGTCGCCTGTCATCCAGGTGGCTGACGGTCCGCTGGCTGCTATCTCGCATGTGCTGTGCCTATGGTCGAGCTTGGCGTCACGACACATACTGCACGTCCAGTTCATACTGCAAACATCTTTGATCTGACTCGACAGTTTGACCGAGCTCGGTACATGAATTGTCACTCTTAGTCAAGAGCCTCCCCGCTTGCCCGCCTTATCAGCTAACCCCGGTCTCCCGTCTGTCGACCGACTCCATCGGCGTCCATCTGCGCCCGCTATCCCATCCGCACAATCCTAGCAAGTCCCTGGCATCCCGGCATCTCGGATCCCACTCTTTGCCCTCTCTCCTCCGACCACTTACACACTTGGGCATCTCTTATCTTTTTTTCCCTCCTTCACCTCCCTCGCCTCATATCACATCCCTCTCCGCTTCCCCAGATTGTTATCTCGCACCAACCATTGCCTCGTGTACGCCCAGGAACTCCCGCGTCGACTTTGGACTCAATTTGGATAACGTAGTTCTATTAGCCATCGCTACTCATCATCTCGCTGCTGAGTGGTTGTAGCTCTAGGGCATATTGCGTCACTCCTAACCCCGTGGGGCCTACCGTATCGTGCCTCGCAGCCTTATCAGCTTTTTGTCACCATCATCTCGAGATCTGCTGCATCAGAGGCACACGCCAACGTCTAGGGCCATTGCGGCTCAAGCATCTCCGCGCCCGTTTCTTGCAGGGCAACGGGCGCTTGAACCTTGTGCAGCTCGCATTGTATTCCCTGGAAGGCCCTGACAGCAATACATACACCCTCAGTGGATAGCAGCTGATAACTCACACACATCAGCATATCGCTACCATTGCCTCGGATATCCTTGAGCACCCTGCCATCATGGCTCCCCAATCATCAGCCCAGGTGCAGAGGACGGCGCCTATCGCCATCGCTCCCAAGCCGCCCCGGCCGGAGCCTTCTGCTTATCGCCAGGACAGCTTCCATAGGCTCGACATGGCCCACGGCGCTGCGAGTTCCGCGCCTGTGGAGGGCTCATCCTTCAACGGCTCTCCCATCCCACCTTGTCTGGCATGCCGTTACTCGCGTGCCAACTGTATGCTCAACGATGATGACGATTGCTGCATCCAATGCCAAGCTGCTGGCTCCGAGTGTTCCCTGGCCTGCAGTCCTCCGTCCCGGAAAAGAAAACTCCACGGTGAAGCTGGCGAAGATGTTATCGGGAAGAGAAGGTCAGTCAAACCCTTCACCCCCAGCCTTGCTTCCCCACGCGGGCGAGCCTCCACCCCCCGATCCCGGTGTCGTCCACACTCCACTGTCCTGTGCCTTTCCTCTGCGTCTATCATATTTCTCCCTTTCCAACTCCTCTGCCCTGGTAGACTTTACCTTACTCGTGTTTGTTTGCTGTGCATGTCCTTGCCAGTCTCGTCTGACACATGATTGGCGCTTAGCTCTCCGGGTCTCGCATCCAGGCGACGAAACCATAACTCTAGCCTTTCCAGCACGGCCGCTAGCAGCTCGTTCCTGGAGGAGATGGCCAATGTCGGCGGCCCTACCATGCTGAAACGTACGCTGGGCCTCCAGGACGATCGTTACAGCCAGTATATCGGTCCTACCACCGACTTCGAGCCCTCCCTCATCAACCTTTCCTCCTTCGATCCCCACGACGAGAGCCTCTTGTCCAGAGGCACCCTCCGCAAAGTCAGCGAACACGAGACCTTCTTGATGCTGCCTGACAGCAACACTCCAGGACACGAGCATGTGACGCAGGACGCTGATCATGTCGAGTCCGTTGTGGCCCCCCATGGCCGACACCTTATCGATATCTACTTCCGAGTTGTTCATCCTGGATTTCCCATTATCCAGAAGCATGTCTTTATGGAAAAGTACGAACGTTCCTATCGAGAGTTTTCGCCTCCACTACTAGCTGCCGTTTATATCCTCGCCATTAATTGGTGGGACCAAAGCGAAGACCTGGCTCATCTACCACGCCCCAATGTCAAGGAGCTTGAAGCCATTGTTCGTGCAACTCTAGATGAAGCCACTTTTCGTCCGAAACTGTCCACGATCCAGGCAGGCCTGCTTCTGTCTCAGAGACCTGAAGGCGATCAGTGGGCGCCAACAGCTCAGCTTGTGGCTTTGGGGCACGAGCTAGGACTACACCTGGACTGTTCAGGTTGGAAAATTCCCCCGTGGGAGAAGGGTTTGAGGAAACGGCTGGCCTGGGCCCTCTACATGCAGGACAAATGGGGGTCTCTCGTCCACGGACGGCCATCGCACATTTTCGCTACTAATTGGGGTGTGCAGGCCCTGACAGCAAACGACTTTCCGGACGTTGAATGGGACGAGAATGATACGGAGGAGAAACTCGATATCGAGAGAGGACGGCTGCTGTTTACGCGAGTGGTACAGCTTTCGGAGATCCTATCCGAGATTCTTGACACGTTTTATACTCTACAAGCGATGCAGACGGTCACAAACGCAGGCCCACAAGGAACACATCTCGTGCTGTCGCTTGCAAAACCGATCCAGTTGAAGCTCAAGGAGTGGTATGGAGGACTACCGCAGCTGATCCGTTTGGACTCGTCTTATTCGTCACCCAACCCGACTCCCAACAGACTGTCGAGCATTGGATATCTTCACTTGGCATATTTCGCGGCAGAAATCACCCTACATCGGCGTATCATTCGATCATTGGCCTCGGCAACCAACTCGGTTGACTCGTACGTGGAGCACATTTGTCGCAGCGCTGCCAAGGCTCGCCTCATCTCTGCCATGGACTTTGTCAACAGATTGACACCAAACCATCTGCGCTCATTCTGGTACTTTGCGTCCAAGACCAACTTTGCCTTGATCGGCACTTTTGGCTCTCTTCTCTGGGCCACATCGCCTGGGCGTGAGGAAGCCGACTGGTATCGCCGCCGCCTCGGAGAGTACCGCTGGACTCTATCCGTGAGCTCGAAACCTGGCGAGGGCAAGGGCCTGACCATGTTCGCCATGACAATGCTGGACATTTCGACGGGCTTGCTGAAACAATTGCCTGAAAAGCCGTCCATGAGCCGCAACGGTAGCCACGTTGATCTGTCAGCTTCTGCGCCTCCGACTTTCAGCGGTGGCATCCTTGACAGCCTGAGTAGCATACCGAGCGCAGAATTCAGCAATATGCATAGTCCGCACAGCGATGAGGATGACAGCAGCGATGACGATATGGAAGATTATCCACCGAGGATGTGAGGGGCAGAAGAAGAAGAAATTCGAACAGCCATAATCTGGGTTTGTGTATTAGTCAGGCGTTTCCGTCGATATTACTGCATTGTATTTTGCACGGCAGAGGAGTTGGCATGGGCGTGTTGTTGTCATGTTTTTGGGCCTCATTTCGGCCGGTTTTGCTTTTCTGGCCGTATGATGGGTTTGGGATGATTGATACCTTCTCGGAGCCCCTCTGGAGGGGTCCGAGGCATGAACTGAAGTTGGCATGTAGGCGCATTGGACGGAAGACATGAGACGGAATATGGGACACTGAGACTTGGCATATGACTCGACATGACTTCGTATGATGGGTTATTCGAGATGGACATGATTAGATTGATATGAGCTACGCAAAGAACAAAAGATGGTATCGCTACCACGCTTGGCATCACTAAAACTCGGTGGAATTGGCTTGAGGATATGACATACATGCACGAACGACTCAGCTTCATGAGAACTTCAACCAAGCTTGTAAATCAGAACCAGCCTGTTGGCAGCTCACGATCCGGCTCCACCCCTTCCAATGCAGGCCCAGCCCACTCACACAACTCCCACAACCCATGCATCGGAGCCGAGCGGCCGGCTCCATGGACCCTTGATTACGGTTACCTTTACTAGTTGGGTGGTTCGTTATTTTTGGCTTTGTACGTAATGCGAGAATGTTGAGAGCTGGGGTCAAGTCTGCGAACCCCTTGAGCAGAGGCAGATTGCCCTTGGTGACTGAGAGGGGGACCCATTTAGGCAGTTTAGGAACTTTAAGGTCCATCGATTCATCTCTACGTTGAAAACACACTTGTCTGATTCGCCAGCTGCCAAGTTGGTTGAGTTGCCAGCCAACGCAGGGGCAGCTAGGTGTGTGTAGCGGGCGGCTATCGGAGCGGCTCGTTCGGAGTCAGGCCGGAACGTCGACCGGGAACTTATTCCAGGAACGGGTCAGCGAAACATCAACTACAAGTACGATGACAACCCTTTAGTGCTCTCTGATGTGGCTTGCTGATCTACTTAACTTATTCGATAAATGCAACACCAAGTTTACGACACATGACCAGATTAGCTGGACGAAAGCCGGCCCGGAAGTTGGATGCCGGGCCGGAGGGAGAAGGGCTGGGGAGAGGGGGCTTCACTTTCCAAGATTATGTCATTAGTGACTGGAAATTAATAGAATAGATCCTCTATCTAGGTAGGGTGTTTACTGGGCTGGCTGCGTAGGGGCAAACCAGTTGGGGAGGTAAAGTACAACTTGAGACTTTACACATGCGCCGAGTTCCCTGCTCCTTTCGGACTATGGAAGTGCTTCCCGGTTTTCTGAAGAGATGCTATGTAGGGATGCAGTTTTCTTTTCAGGCGCAGTGCTAATAATCACCGTCCATGATATTCCCAGATTTCGATTGCAAGTTGATTGTGTCAATAACCCGGTGGAGGTGAGCTTTTGGCCTTTGCACCAGCGACTGAGGGTATGAAAGGATCAACAAAGGGATTGTCCCTATGTTGCGTACAATTTATCGAGAAAAACAATAAGTAGAAACGCAAGAAATTCTGAGAACAGGCGTGGCTTAATCATTGGCAAGTTGTGCAAAACGAGGTTTAGTTGCGAGTCTGCCGCTCTACGATGTCATCTTTGCTGAGAGAACCATCCAGAGTCCAGTTTCCCAAATAAACTCCAGATGCCAAAAGCCTAGCTCTTGAAAGTGTGAGTGAGTTTTTACTATCACTAAAGAATAAAGTCTGGATGATTGTTTACTTATTTTGCTATGGTTATAGTTAGTGTAAGTTACTCAGCCATTCGACCGGCCTATTTATTAGCTTGGATTACATTAACACCTGGTAGGCTATCGAAGTACACAAGTTTCGGTCCTGACAAATTAAATGATTTCTATTGAACCTTTGTCTCTTTCAGCTCATGTCTTTCACTTCAGAGTTACCTTTCACAGCATGTCTCATGTCTTGGCTGTTCTACTCGCGCAGCTGGGTTACACTGGGCCACATCGGCCCGCCACAGCACCAGCCACACTCTGGAACAAAGAACCCTCCACGTCAACCTCAGGAATGTCACAGTTCCAACCTTCAACATCAACGGAGCTTCAGGTGCAGGCCATTTGAAACCCCCCTCCCACTGTCTTTAATCACTTTTCTCTTTATTCTCACGGTACATACTTTCTCTGTACATATATTCTTTACAACAATTGCTTAACTGCCCGTCCTCCGTCATAATGGCCAAGAAGAAGACTGCATCAACCCAGGCGACTGGCGCGCCCGAGGGTTTCACGCCTCAACGCTTTGAGAGGGAACTCAAGGATCTCGCGGCCAAGGCGAAAGAAGACACTTGGACTAGGCGCGCTACGGGACAAGCGTCCATCTATCTTCAGGCCGCTCTTATCCTCAGCCTCCTGGGCATCGCCTCCAGCGCGTCGCAGCTTAACCTGTCTCCTGTCTACGGATCTATTCCTTCGGCTGTCACGCATGCTCCTGTCATTATGGCTGGCTGCTTCGTTGGATGGGCAGGCAACGTACTTCTACAAGGCGCACTCCCTCTTCCCACCTCTCAGATCCTCCCACTCGTCGCCTTGCACGTCCCGGCCGTGCAGTTCCTCCTTGGTGGTTTCAGCGAGCGGCTCGGTTCATGGTGGGGTCCGCTTGTTACTGAGATGCTCACGCTCTTCCCGCTGGCGGTTTTCTCGGCAGCATGCGTGGCTGACCATCTTGAGAACGCGGACCTAAGCAAATTGCCTCAGTTCGTAGCGGATGCGGCGCCGGGCATTGGTTCCTGGGGTTTCTTCAGGCTGGCTGAGAGGCTGGCCAGCGAGAGGCTTCAAGGTCTCGTAGGAAGTGCGTTTGTGTTTACGCGAGTTGGGCTGGAGTTGGTGCTGGCAGCTATCTATGCCGTCTTTGCGCCGTCCAAGGTTCTCGTCCTGGCTATCCCTGCTCTGCTTCACACGGCGGTTCTAAACACGCATGTCATGACACCGATGGCTACGGCATCGCTCAACACTACCCTGTCGGCGCAGAACTGGACGCTGCTGGAGCGTAAGGAGTCGTTGACAGGCTACGTCTCTATTCTTGAAAACTTGGAGAAGGGGTTTCGAGTTATGCGGTGCGATCATAGTCTCCTTGGAGGGGAGTGGGTGCTGTTACAGGGAAAGAAGGTATCGGAGCCGATCTACGGCGTGTTTGTAATGCTCGAGGCAGTGCGGCTTATTGAGAGGGAGGCTCCTCTTCCCGACTCTGAAGCCAGTGCTCTTGTGATGTAAGTTCCCTCCTTCACTTCGGTGTAGTATACTAACTGGTGGCAGTGGCCTTGGTATTGGAACCACTCCATCTGCTCTCGTGTCTCACGGGATTGACACTACGGTTGTCGAGATTGACCCGGTGGTTCACGAGTTTGCTCAGAAGTACTTTAACCTGCGCGAGAACAACCCTCCAGCCATTGCAGACGCAGTCAGCTATACGGCCGACTTGGTCAACAAGTCCAAGACATACGACTATATCGTCCACGATGTTTTCACAGGCGGTGCGGAGCCAGTTGACTTGTTCACACTCGAATTTTTACAGGGACTGGGAGCCTTGTTGAAGCCCGACGGCGTCATTGCGATTGTAAGTTGACATGAACCACATTCTCTAGTATCTACGCTGACTCTTTAGAACTACGCTGGTGACTTTGGCCTGCCCGCTCCTCAAATGATCTACCGCACCATCAAGCAGGTCTTTCCCTCGTGCCGCATCTTCCGCGAGAGCCCGCGTGAAGAAGCCAACGTCGAGAAGTGGGGCAGCGACTTTACCAACATGGTCATCTTTTGTCGGAAGATCCCCGGGGAGATTACGTTCCGCCGCCCGGTCCCGACTGATTTCCTTCGGAGCCGCGCCCGGCAAGCTCTCTTATTGCCGCAACACGAGGTCCCCGAGCAGGAGTTCCTGGCTAGCGATGACACGGACGTTCTGACGAGGAACCGGACCGGCAAGGTGACTAAATGGCATCAGCAGAGCGCGGCGGGACACTGGAAGATCATGAGGTCGGTGCTGCCGGACACGATCTGGGAGCAGTGGTAGATTCGTCACTTAGCTATCTTTTGTTCTTGGTGATGTACAGTGGCGCTATGGCAGAATCGACGCCTTCGTAGATGAACCGGGGGACTCTACCTATTCCACTAGTTCGATACATATACATACTGAGAAATAGTCCTTACTTATAGGATAGTTATATAAAACTCCATTGAACCTTGGACGATCTGCTTAAAGCCTCTGAGGCTAGGGCTTAAAGTAATCAATATGTCGTGGTTACATCGGTTTTCTAGCAACAACGTCTCGTGTGTGTATGTTTCAAATGGCCTTGTGATAAACTACCATGTTCTTGTATACTCGAATCGCATGTTCAAACCCGGACTCCAACTAGCCACTATCTCGCAACATACCCCCGTGGCCCCAGATTCTTTGAAGCTAGTCCCTAGACACATCAAGAGAATGCTGCTTGTTATCTGTGTTAAAATCCTTGGCAAACTCTACAATGTAGCCCGGCACATCAACCCGATTGTACGAGCTCGGAACTGGCTCGCCTATCGTCTGGCAGATAGGCAACACGCCCGTCCAGGTTTCGTTCTGAATAGCCTCGTTTTCCATATCGTTCCTATCGTCGTGACAACTTCCCGTGCGCATCTTTGCGCTACCAGAGGCAATGCGTACCTTGAGAATACCGGTACTCTGGAGCTCAGCGTTGGTTGGCGGCAAACGAGTGTGTCGCCAGCGGTCAGGGACAACTTTGTCGGTGATGAGCTCCATGGCATATAGTCTCTCGGCCTCATCCTCCACGAGCGTAGCGTGGCCAAATAGTACGGCAGAACGGTAGTTGTAGCTGTGCGAAAACGACGACAGTGCAAGTACAATGCCATCAATATGAGACGCAGCAATGCATACTGGCATCCCCTCCTCGGCGCCAGCGCGGCCCAGGTTCATGATGCGACTCGACACGTACCCGTGTAAATAGAGATCGAGAGGATCACCGAGGTCAGCGCTGGGACGGTCGAAGGAGCCCATTTGGCCGATCATGGGGAGAATGACTGGGAAGGGCTGAGAAGATGTGTTGAAGGAGACATGGAGAATCTGGCATGCGTTGATTATGGTGTGGATTGTCTTGAGAGCGTAGACAGCGCGGTCATTTTCACGCTTGATGGTGTTGATGGCCTCTTTGGGGTACTCGAGATCGTAGCGGCCCATGGTGAAGACTGAGTTATGTATATGATGTATAGGATGGTTGTGATCTATGGAGTTTGCTCTGATGACTTGGGTGAAAGATCGAGTCGAGTAGTGCTGAACTCGCCTGATCTTATACTTTTCTGTGACGCTCAACTACCACTTACAGATATTACACCATTGTCCGGAGCCGAGATATCAGACAGAGTTGTTCGGTGCATTGCGCCGAACCCATCAAGGGCGTGCAGAAGTCAACCGACCCTCCAGGCTTGGAAGTAGGTGGCAATAGTGTTGTACTTGATCAAGATGTAGCCTCCGCACGTTAACTCGGGTCTCTGAAGCTAATGCAATACCCTTAAGAAGTCGGTCGTGGTGGTGCGGCCAACTCTAGCATCTGACCATCCTACGGCCATCGATTGGTGAGATATTTCGTGGGGAAGCTGAAACTGGAGAATCCGGAGGGGGCACACGACAGATTGAGTGGAGTGGCTTCGTTGGAGAACGCACTAGCTTGTATTTCTAGACTCACCGAGGTAAGTCACAATTTGTATACCGGAGCTTCCTTAATGATGAGCCTCAAAGCTCTGTGTTCGGACGCTGCATGCCGAGCGGCGGCAGGCTCTTTGGGTGCCGGAGAGTACTCGGAGTGGGCTATTTCGGATCCTCCGTCCTCGCCGGCTTAGCTATCGGCTCCGTGGTTGTAAGTCTGGGTACCGGGCCGGTCGGTGACGTTGATGGTGACCGGTAACGACCGGCTATGGACAGGAATGGAAGGAAAAGGGAGACGATCGACGACATAGTCAACTCGCAAGTATTCAGAATATGTGGTAAAGGGGACACGGGGACTGGGTGTGGCGAAGGGACATTTTCTAACGAAATCCTGATTCTAACGCGGGTTGCTGCAGTCGACATCCTATCGGGGAAACAGTGCTATAATTTCTGTCCTAGGTTAAAGCATATAATCATAGGTGCATGTAGAATGTAAGATGAACGCATATATAAATTCAATGAATGACTGGAATGAATAGAATGGTTGGTGGGCAAGGTAAGTTCACTCAAAATCCGGGGAAGTTGTAGGGTACGTGGGAAGGGCCCAGTCAGGGAATAGTTAGCCCAGTAGACTTTCCCCCCGCCTTAGGTCGGGCACTATCGGACTAAAGATATCTCCCAGCTGCTCAACTTCAATACGTATCAACTCTACATCAATTTTCATAACTTCTTCTCACTCATACCCTCGGTGATTCTCCGATGCCTCTCCCCTCGTCTTGATTAGCCCCATGAGGAAACTTCAATGCCACAATGCGGGAAATGGACCCTGACACCCTGACATTGCATGACCTGCGGCTACTGCGACCAACCGTAGCCCTTGCCTCTGCCCCGCAGTCTAACTCTCGGTCACTGTCCGAACGGCAACGTCTTGACGTCTTCTCACGACGTGGATGGGACTGGATTCCTTTTCTTTTCTTTCTTTCTTCGTTTCTTTGAGAATCTTCCACGATATTCGATTTTTTTTTGACGTTATGGTTGAAAGACAGCATCATAGGAAGACGACTTGAAAAGGAAAGCCCAACGCGACATCACCATGACATTCATTAGGCCTCGATCAACCCGGTTTCTCCCTCTCTCGGGAACCAAATCGGATCTGGTTCCCGATCACGCGGCTTCACTTAGGCGGCCTCCCTCGTTTTTCTATTTACCTGGCAGTCTTTTTCAATCGTCTTTCAGTACTATTCAAATGCTACCAAAGATTCCGATAAGTTGCTTACACAATTCTCTCGAGCTGTCAAGCGCCCAGCCCTAGTCTGCCCCTCGTCTCAGGTACCGCCGTAACAGACTGTCGTCTCTGACGTCGAGGGTTTCACTCGAGATGATGCTACTGTCGCTGCTTGACCAAACTCCATGAACCTCATCATCTGACCAATCATGCTCAACTCTGCACCGGACTACATGGGCGATTCAGATCAGCTCCAACACAGCCTGTTTGAAGCACCAAGTAACCGTTTGAGACCCGACACAATGGCCATAGTTGCAAGTGCAGCTCCACTTACTTTACGGACATCCGCCTTCTTGTCAAGGACTTGGATACTTCCTTTTTCTTATTGTATTCTTTCTTGACTTTTCTTCTTTCTCGGTGGTTTGGAGACCAGTAACGGTACTGCGGCAATGATTTGCGGTGGTAGAGCGTCTCAGTCAATCCAAAGCTCCGTCTCCCGAAACTCAACGATTAGCTTTAATAGCCTGAACACTGACTACCGGTACCTTAATCAACACTAATGTCGCTCTTATGACCAGCTCTACTAACCGTCAGGCCTTGGTGGCTGCCTTTTCTTTGTAAGTAACCTCTTGACCATCACGGGCGCATAAGCTAACCTTCGAACAGTGGCCTAGTCGCGCATGCTGCAACCGTAATTGTTCTGCTTGCTCTCAAAGGCCGTGCCACCAGCATACTACGAAATGGTCCGAGGCTGGCCCTCGTCGCATTTCTTGTGTCTTCTGTCTTGTGGGCTCATGTTGAGCTCGTTGCTCTTCTGCTTGATGTCAACTCACCAACGAACTGCCAGATCTCCGTCACCTTTTCATCCCTCTTCGACCAGCTTTCGCGGGTATCTTTGCAGCAGAGCCTGTGCTGGATCATCAACCATGGCGACAAACCACTACCTACAGGAGCTCTTGTTTGGCAAGGTTACATATTCTTACGGTTTATTGTGGGCGGTGCTTTTGTTGGGATTCAACGACCTCAGCTTGATGTCATATGTCAGGCACACACATCAATCTTGCCGGTCGGTATCGTTGTTTCCGCAATCGACGTGGCCTTTTTGGTCGTCCTCTTATTGATCATCATCTATCGAGGGCGTTCTGAGGGCGCTTGGAAAGAAGTCCACGACACTCGTCAAGACCGGAGTCTTCTTTCCATCACTGTGAGCCTGGGCATCTGGACAGTAGTAAGTCATCATGGGCGATAACTAAAAGAACTCTGATGCTGACCGATATCCAGTCCAGTGCTCCTCTGATGCTGGGCATTCAGTCAATGCCCGTGATTGTACGAACAGCAGTTCCCGCAATTGGTCTTTTAATCCTCCTCGGTAAGTTCATGCCTCCACTAAAGAGCCTCCACTCACCATTCAGTCACCCTCGCTCTCTTTCATAGTCGTCTGCTTCCTACGAGTTACGAGCCGAGTACCCCGAAAAATGGACCACACGACTTGGATACACCTTACGAGATGCATCGCCGAGATATATCGACACCGTATTCCACACACTCGGGCCAGCACGACGACGCTGGGAGAGAAAGATGGGATAAGATGCGAAGGACACACTTTTCTTCGATAGCCTCGGTGGAAACAGCACAACTTCCGGTAATCGCAAGGCCGGCTCTGGGGCAAGCAACTGTTGGGATGGGTGGAGTCCCTGTACAAGGCCAACTCTTCCCTCCCCCAAAGACTCAGGCGCTGTCTTCGCTTATTAAAATGAAGATGTCCGAGAATCAACTGCAACGGGCATTGCAAAAGGACACGACCAGGGAGATATCGAACCCAATCTTGCCCCGCGGCAATAATCTGTTTGCCAATGTTGCAACCATGGACCTGGCCGCTGCCGCGAAGAAAGAGAAGAGGAAGTTGGAAACTGGGAAGCCTTTGAAAGTCCAAGGCCTGGAGAGGAAGGCTCACCAGCAAAATAGGTCCACGAAGCCGACGGACGAGGTTCGATATGTCCCTCCTTGGGAGCCACCATCTGTGGCCACCACAACCTCAGCTTTGCTGTCACCTGGAATGGAGGAAATTCGACGAAGATCTCCTCGGCAGTCGTCCTCACTAGATTCGCCTCTGAAGTCCGCTCCATTCACTCTTCAACATCGAGCAGCTTTGTCGCCGAAAGATCACCCCAGAGTACAACAAACGGCTGGCGCACCGCGAGATACGATCGTCAATTTCTCTTTGCCGGTCGATGCCCAAACATCGGCCCTCCCGCGGAAGAAGGCAGTAGACCAGGTGCCAAAGCCGGCTCCTACCGTACGGAAAGTCGTTGCAGATGCTGGACGAGACAGAAAAGCTATCTCCATGGTTCACCGACCACGGCCAATACCAAGAAAACCGGACCTTGACCGAGCAATTTTTCCTGCAGAAGGGTCTTCAAATCTACAGTATCGCAAGCGATCACTCTCTTGCAGTTCCATTCGGACCAAGAGCTCACCCGAAGCTTACAAGTCACTCGGCACTACGGACAATTTAAGTCCTTCCAGGCTAAGCGATTATGCGAACGCAATGCCAGGGAAGAGGACGAGAGCACCCGCTCCGAATGCAACTACAAGTACGAGAAGACGGTCACTATCAGTACCCGAACTCCCTGTTTTACCGATGGACCTTGGCCAATCGAAACCGACCTCGGAAGAAACGCAAAGGATCTACGAGGCTGATCACCCTGCCCACGCAATCTTCATCACACTGACAAGTCACGAACTAGCTGGAAGCCCAGCTCAATCTCCACGGAGTCTTAGATCTGCAGTCACCGCTTCTACCAATCAGGAAACCGACGAGACCGTTTTGGCAACATACTTGCCTTGGCATGACAAGCAAGCAGCAAAGGGACTCCAACGACGATCTTCACCTGTGCTTCCCATTGAGGAATTGGGTGCATTTTCGTCTGACTCTACGATTCACGACGAAGACTTCCACCTCGACTGGGACGTTCAGCCGCATGCAACGGAGATCCGTGTACAAAGGGCACTCGCGGTCAAAGTGACGACCACAGCCAAATGCCATGTGCGACAGGAGGGGCATGCAGGACCCCCAGCAACGCTGAACAACGGATCCCTGGCCATGCACAGGCCAACGCATTGCGTCGGACTTGTATCGGACCTGCGGCGTACCGAGGAATCGCAGAACACCGAACGACAAGATCTATGGCCATTGCAGGTGGGGGAGACTCGCCTAACATTCTCAGACAGGGGGCGTTTAGTGACGCAGCGTCGGAGTCCTCCGCCAGCGCCATTGTTGCTCCGCAAGACAGACAAGTCTGTGATTGTGCAAGCGGAACCATCGCTCGAGTCTGAAGATAGCCTGGAAATCATTCATAAAAGTAAGCAATCCAATGGAGAGCTTTGGTTTACGCCGGGTTTCATGCATGCTGTATTTGACACTGACAAGCATATTCCATTTAGGGCACAGTCTCAACTCTTTCTCTGCGCACGTGGTTGATCTTGCCGATCTCTCTGATGAAGCGCCGGTGGATAATGAAACAAAGACACTCCTGGCCAATCTAGAGCTGGAATTGAGACAGCAAGAATGCCAATGGCAGGCGATCCGGCACACGTTGCTCGGCCGGGATTCGCTATCTACTGTGGGAACTTCGCCGAGCCGAGATTCTCGACACGGAAGTTTTAGGTGCGCTACGGGCCCCAGGCTACCTCGACAAGCACACTTGGAGATGTACACGGACCATGATTTGCCGCCACTTGTCTCACCGACTTCTGGCTTCAATTTCGGTAAATCGAAGCTCTCGACTAGCTCATCTTTCCCCAGATTTTCAACACATCTGGAAAGCCCTACTCTTGGAGAGATTGATGATGGCGAATACGACGAAAATGCTGAGACTCTGGTTGGCCAGACGCAAAATGTTGCCAGGGCGGCGATGGCGCTGTGGCGCCCCGTCACAGCTGTTGCTGCTGCGGCCACTACTGCACCGTCACTCTGGACCCCGACCTCCAAGCCTTCAGCGATAGAAATGGCGCCAGAAGAAATTCCAGACGCGGTCAGGCAGATGAGAAGGAGGAAACTCGAGCCTCTGACGATTCAAAGCTCACGGATGTGGGAAAAGCAAGTGCCGAAACACCAGGCTTCGCATCATGGACTCTGGCGAGCAGTACCACGCATGACAAATGAGACCCAAGTGGTGGAAGTTGACCTCCAGCACTCAACTCCCCGGAAGCCCCCACGGAGGATCAAGCGTGTCACCCTCCTGCCAGACATCCTCGAGAGCCCAAAGCCACTTCTCAATAGGCGCGGCACGCTGGGAATATTTCAATTCCCATGGGGTGAGAAGTCAGACTGTGCAACCACAGCCAGGCCATTCACATTGATGGCCATGCCTGGGACAATGACCAGTAGAGAATCGGCGCTTATGAGTGGTGTGGATGGTGGGAGCTACGCCAATGAGGAGTCGTTTGACGACGGCTTCTCGTCTCTGGATGACTACGAGAGGGACGACGAGGAGCTTTATTACTCGTCTGAATACAGCAGCGATGAGGATGAGGATGATGATGTTTTGGACGAAATGACTCTGTGGGACATTGTCAGTCTTCTGGAACCCGGACGGAGAAACGTGTCCACCGAGCCTCACCATGGACAAGGCGGGCTTCCCTCCGAAGAAAAGGAAAACCAGGCGCGGGCTGCACATGCACAACAAAACTCGGCGAAATTATCAGAGGACAAAGAGGGCAAGAAAGAGTTGCTCACAACTAATACCTCTTCGTCACGCGCAGACTCGCTCATATTAGCGACAGGGCTTGCGGGGTGCTTGCACATTAGCCAGACACAGAGCCCCCACTCACCAATGACGCCTTCGGATATGGATCTCCGCGAGGGACGCGATGGACTCGAGGAAAAACTCGAACGAGTGGGCGCTTGCGAGGCTTGCGAGGCATGCCAAGCCATTCAGGCGTGCCAGGGTCTGACAAAACAACTTGTTGATGCACATCCGCATCTAACTGAGAGCTCGGCAGCCGACGCCGCCATTGCAGGGTCCCCTCCGAGGTCCGAGCCTAGGGTTGCTTCAATAAGCAGCGCGCCGCCCGTGCCTCAATCCTTGCCTGGCGCGCCAATGAATGACGCTGTCGCCACGCATGAGACGCATCTTCCCCAGCTGCTTGCAAATCAAACTGCAAATCACACCCTTGTTCCGTCGAGTCCCTTGACGTGGACTTTCAACCCCGTCGAGACAACGCCCACAACACCCTCTCAGCTCCGCAACCAGGGCCTGGCGCATCTTGTTTCTAACAGATTTTCTGCCCCCGAGTCCGCTCCCGCTAACTCCGCTCGTCATATACAAATCCGAGCCGCCGACTCGAATCTTGACAGCAACTCTTTATTATCATTCTCCTTCCCACTACCTCCTCGACATTCTCCTCGACATACTTCTTTCAAACCCCACATCGATTCTATGGCTTTGTGGACTCCCAGCTCTCCTGCCTCCCGCCCCGCCAAGGGACTCGCCCAGCCCGACGATTCTACCTGGAATTCCTACCTTCCTACTGAAGCCATTGCACGCATTCTTCCCGCAAAGGCTGATCTTCCTACGATTGAAAGTAACTCACTCTGGTCTCTTCCAGCAAAGAAGTTGGACCAGCCAAACTACGGACTCTGGGGAACCAGGACACCCCTGCCCGGCATGTGGTCTCAAACCCCAGCCCTCCCAAAGGTCTCCCACGGCCTTCCTCAGCCTGATGCTGAGACGTGGGCGACCTATCTCGTCGTCATGGACGATGCTGCACGAGTGAAGCCCAGAGAGGCTGAGCCAGCATTCGTCGAGAGCAACTCGCTCTGGACTCTTCCCAAATCCGTTATCCCCGAGGAGCCATCTGAGGATGGACTATGGTCCGCATCCAGTGCCGCATCTTCAGTCACTTCCGACAGCGGCTCCGAACCCTCTACGCCGGCTGAGGCGGTCAATTTTGGCCTGTGGGCGCCTGCCCCCGCTGTCGCTATCGGCGCCGACGACCATGAGCCGACGGGCCTGTTTAGCTTGAGCCACCGGCGTACCGACTTCCGGACCACAACACTATCTCCGGCCGCTCTGGACATGGATCGCCCACGACGCAAAGCATCCGAGGCCTACCCCGACTTTGGATTCACTCATCTCTGGAACATGGCCCCTCTTTGGGATGCGAAAGCCAACGATGCAGCCGTCAAGTTGCAGAGTGAGCTGGATGAGCTTGTTCTCGAGGGCCTATTCAGCCTGAATCACCGCCGGAACAATTTCCGTGCTACTTCCGAACCCCCCGCCGCACTAGAGACCAGGCCCAAGGTGCGCATCTCGCAGGACCCTCTGCCGACGCTCAGCTCAGATAGCCTCTGGTCTGTGCGGGCCAAGGCTTCAATTGACCTGTCTCCGGACTGGATGGCGCTGTCGACAGTTGGCCCGCAAACTCCCTCGGTCGTATCCTCCGAAGACTCGTTTCACTCAGCACCCTCCACCACACTCACCCGAACTTCATCCATCAAGTCTGATGTCTGCTCCTCGGCCCGTCGGGTGGATGCAACCCCCGCCCAATGGCTCGCTGCTTTGGATGAGGCGATTCGCGCGAGTGATCTGGACTTGTACGTCCGTGAAGCCGCCGACAAGGATGCCACGACCCTTGACGTAACTACCGAGTCTGACCCTTGCACCCCCGACTCATCCAGCTACCAACTTTGGTCCAAGCCTGACGGCCATGACGCACATGCTGTGCTGGCGGATGAATTGTGGAAACCCTCGTCTGCGCCGCGAACCACTCGCTTCCTTGAGCTGACGCCTGCCTTGAGCGACTTTGATAAGGAGCACGCCTTGTCTGGAACGTCGCATCGCGGTCGCACGCTCGAGAGATCCCGCCCGCCGCCCCCAATCACCCACGGCTCTTCGTCGTCGGCCTTTCTTCCCGCTGTCAGTGAATCTCCCCGCGACTTCAGTGCGCAGGGGCTATGGGCTCGCACACAGTCCCCCGCGGCGGGATCGCGTGAAAATGGTATCTGGCTGGACAAGTCTCTTAGAAAGGGCTTGTCCTTCCTCCAGTTGTGGTAGGCGGACCCTTGCGTTGGGGGCGGGTTCCGTGTTGGGGTCACCAACATGGTTATGCAACGTGACGAGAGTCAGGTTCGGAGTTTGATTAGCGACGACATGAATGAATTGGCATTTCAATATGCAAGCGATGGGCAAATCGGCATGGCTTTGATTTGTGGAAGGACATTATAGCGTCTGGATTTTTTTCTTATGGGACTCTTTTGGGATGGGTCGGCTTGATCTCCTCGGGGTGTTTTGGTCCTGTTTATCATCCCTGTATACCACGTTATCACGAAAATTAGCAAGCGTCACAAAAAAGACATGATTTTGAGTTTTACTACATCCAATCACTCAACAGTCCCCTTATCTCGTGTGCCGTATGACAGCTTTGCAATGTCAAACAATACAACTCAATATATCTCTAATGGCGTGATGTGCTGTGCCTATGATAGCCGTCACTATCCGAGATATGTGTCTATCTAGATCACTCTCCTGTCGTTGCCAGGCATGCCCGCAACATTGTGCCCCATTGCACGAGTAGGCTTTGTGAGTGAATATTGCTCAGGGCGTTACTAGTCTAAGCATAACAGTGTGATGTACAGGGGTCAAGTTATCCCAGGCAACCGAACGTGTAAAGCCGCCAAAACCAGGCACTATAGCTGTATGACTGATGTAGGTGATTGGCTTTTACAATAGACTCTCATATCGCATCAGGTTCGCGATAAATATCAAGTTGACACATGGGTTGAATATTATCCAGAGGGTGCTTCCCATATAGATACCTTAATCCAACGCAAATACTCACATTATTCTACTTGCTCTAGATGGTCAAGTAAAGTCAGAGTTATCAGCGCAAGACCAAGGTTGTGTACCTCTGTCAGCCTTGAGCGAGTCAATAATGCCCACGATAGATCCGTAAGTTCCAGAAATGGCAAGGAAGCTACCAGAAAGAATCATAAAGATACCCCAGGCAACCGCAGCCTGCCACTTGAGTCCACGAGTCTTGCTCTTCCCGTTATCATACATCCACGTGGATACCACTGGCGATGATGTAGGCTACCGGGCATGCAATAAAGATAGATCCGTGTAGCCCAGTGGATAGTAGTGTTGGCGGTGAGATGCTCGCGCCCTGGGAGAATTCGGATAAAGATGTGCTTGACAGGCAACTGTTCATTGATAGTTTCTGTCTTCCTAGAGCAGGAGTCTGGTTGTACTCAATTGTAGAAGAAGCATCGCCGAGGCCACCAGACCAAGGAGAGCAATGCCATAACTGACCCTCTTGATAATAGAACCGGCAGAGCCAGGAGCAGGCGACGCAACACAATAACTACAGAAGTAGTAGACAATAGCGCCAACGATGATGTAGACAACGGTAACCGTGATCTGGCAGGCTGCGAGTGCCCGAGTGTAATGATGCGGATCCCGCATCTCGGCAACGATGTTGAAGGAGGCAGGGGCGCCAGCATAAGTGAAGACAAGGGTTGAGACGGCCGAGATGGCTTCGATAGAGGTCGGATGGTCGACAAGCTTATAGTCAGACTTCCAAGGACCGCTATCTTTAGGTGCCTCAGAAGGACGATCTTGAAGGCCAACGGCGACGGTAACAACCAAGGCTATTTTCAAAAGGAACCCGATTTCAACGGTGGTTGTGAAGAATCAGGAGTACTCATCAGAAGTGATAACACAGCCTCTCAACCCAGGCCACCCAACAGATGCGGCTGAGTGTTCGGATGCTAGCAAAGAGGAGTGCGGTGATGGCAGCAACAACTACAAAGACGGCAGTAGAGACGCCGTGGAGGGAGAGAGAGTTGAAAGCGATCGAGATGCTGAGCATGGCCGAGCCGCCAACAAAGGCGAAGTCTACAGATAAAGGTTAGGACGGGCCGTGAAACTGAAAGCAGAGGAACTCGCAGAGGCAATAAGCAGCACCGAAAAGCTCGTAGCTGATACTGCCAAACAACATCCGTCCAACATCATCGATACCGTAGACATGACGATGGCACAGCTGAAAAACGTCAACTATCCAGCCTAACCAGGTAGTAATAGCGGCGATGATTAGGACAAGTACAAGGCCTGGGATTATGCCGAGGGTATCAAATACGGCAGGCATAGACAGGACACCAAGGCCGATCCGAGTCTTAATCATCAGCGCCGTTGTTCCAAGCCAGCCAACATGGGCCGTCTCGGGTCATGTCTCCAATGAAGGCATCGCACTCGACCCTCTTACAATCGAGGACTTGGCCATTCTGCGAGGGAGTGTTGGCCATGACCTCGCGGTCGTATTCAGGCTTGGTGTCGTTCATGATGGATGGGGAATAGAGCAATGAGGAACTTGTGTTTTTTATTTATTTATCTGACTGGAAACAGGCTACAACTACTCGATGTATATTGACAAGTCCCGTCTAATTTACTTCAATCAGCTGTCTTGAATGAGAAGCAAGACCTTGGCACATCCGAGACGTGGAGAATGCGTCAATCTGGGGTAAGATTTGGAGTGCGGATAACTTCATAAACCCGAGATAGGCCTATGCTCAGAGATAGCCTACCTGTCCCATACCCTCGGGCCTTGGTGCCCACGACTCGGCCAAGACTTGTCTGTACCATATTGAACAAGGTGGCTTCAACTTCAACTGGCCAACATCATCAAGGCAAGGTATCATTACTTGGCTTTATTATGTACAACTTCAAGATACATACTTGCTTACTGCTGCCCCATCTCAGCTTACCTACCTACCATGGCATCACTCGGCTACAACAAAGAACATATTGTGCAAGAGCTGTTGGCAGTTGAATCGTCATGGCCGTTATAGAACCTTCTATCCATGCATGCAATCATAACATCAACACAAGCAGAACCAGGGCGTGGGAAAACTGTACGCCTCTCCCACTCCCCAATGCGACGTTGTAAACACTCAAAAACAAAACAAAAACACAATTCCTCGATCTTCTTCCCTTTTCCACTTCCATATGCCCGTTTTGCTCCCCGTCCGAAACCTGTATGTATCCCAAAGGACCCCGTTTCCCCTCACGTGAAACTTGCTTTCTTTTTGTTGCTGTTCGTTCCATATATGTTCAGCCTGGTATTTCCTCCCATTTTCCTCCCTGGCAACAGCAGCAGCATGTGTCCTGTCTCCTCGAGGGAGCAGACGTGAATCCTCTCGAGTCGAGACGTTGCCTTGCCACTCCACTCTCCTCGATTTTCCCCCTTTTCTCGATAATCATCAAAGCATTAAGGCGGGCCTCGAGGCCGCGAGAATAGAACAAGAAAAGAGAAAACAAAAGAAAAAGTTACGTTTCCTCATAAACACAAAGGGACAACGCAAGAAAATTCGTAAATAAACTGTAACCCCTCACAAGCATAGCATACTCGCGCGAACGAGTACCGGCATCACCGCCGCAGCGTTTCTTGTTCCGTCTACCTTATTACTTGTGAAAAGTCATTAAAAGGCATTCCTCATGAGCATGTGGTGTTCCGAGTCTGTCTCGCATGTCCACAAGGTTCAAGATTCATGACTGATCATCTTGCCGTAGCTTTCGTGGGGGCGAGCATCCCCCATCGTGACATGTCATCGAGTTCGACTGCCAGATGGGCGTGGGAGGGGTATCCAGACGGAACGGCCAGATCGAGGAGTGCATCAGAAGCTTTGAGCGCCACCGCACGAGACGGGCTCTCAGCCTTGTCGACATAATCGAATAAATCCCTGGTCCCGAGACCGTCGCTATGCAAACAGAATTCCATAATTATTTTGTACACGCTCTAAATAAGAGCATCGATTGAGGGCACAGAGGACTAGTTAACAGTCATCATCTGCATCCGTTGCGGTAGACCGGGCGAAGGCGAATTTTCGGGCGACGCCTCCATGAGCGAGTTATTACCGCGGCTTCGCACCACTCGCCGAGGAGGACTTGACCCGGGGTCGTCAAAGACTCGAGTAAAGGCTGGGCTTGATTCGTGTTGACGTTCGTGTCGAGGCGTTCGTATCGGACTCTGCGTGATCTGGTCGGCTCGCCGTATAACATCGGACAGAACATCTCTCAAATCGCCTGCCCTCTTCACCAGGGCCTTGAGGCTGTGTGTGTCAAAGTGAACCTTTCCATCGTCGGGTGTTTGGTCAGGCACACGGTGCTGCATGGCCCCGATTACTGACCGCACTACTCCTGACACATCGTGAGCCTTGCTGAACCTATTCTCAGGCGTCCGAGGGCGACTTGGTCGACTCGGTTGGTTGTCTGTCAGTGGCCAGTTGCCAAAGATGTCATCTTCGGGTGAGAAAACGGATCGTCGTCGAGGAGAATGGCGTTCCCGTACTACTGCAGTCCTCGACATTGCGGGCTCGTGCCCATCAAAGGCAGCGTCGAGACGATCCATGGAGTGGGCGTCGAACCCGTCGTCTCCGAAGCGTTCGTCAATATCGAATGCGTCAAAGTTGATAGAAGACGTAGACTTTCGGTCCTCGTCCTCCTCATCCATCGAGTCGTCGTCGGGTGATGCGAGAGCAATGATGCCATCTGCTTCCTTCCACAAGTGCCTCTGTGGCCCCTCGAGCATATCCATGTCCCGACCGTGACGGCAGAGACGCTTCAGGTCATTGACGAGAAGGGAGAACTCTCGGATATGCCCCGAATGGGCCTTGACACTCGGCTGCGTTGCGCGGATCGCGTCGGGAACCGCAAACACCTTCTCGTCCTTGTCATTGCTACCGAGGCTGCTACCGCCAAACTCAAAGTCGTCGTCCCAATCCTCGCTGGCCGTCTTAGTTCCCATGCCCCAAGTTCCATACTTGGACCCAGCCGCTTTGGGGTCGTCCGGGGAGTCATGCACCACCGGCACACTCTGGCTTCGCACATGGGTCGGCGTAGGGCCCTTGCGTATGGCAGAACGACCGCCTCTCGAGTCCATCTCTTGCTTGGCATACGCAGTCTTTGGTCGAGACGACCGTCCGGTAGAGTCAAACTTGTCGTGCGTCGGCTCACTCCAGTCAAAAAGGTTGCTCAGTGGTCGGTCATTATGACTGTCGTGGCCGTTGGTGTCGGGCGCGCCGTTGCCGCTGATGTTGGCGAGGGCGAGACGGACGTTAGGGTTGATTCCCCTGGAATTCAATGAGCTCCCTTTAGAGGGAGGTGACAAGGGGTTGCATGGGAACTCGTCATCCCTCGCCCAATCGTCGTCAAAATCGTCGTCCAGGGACAGCCTGCTGTACTCCTTGGGTGCAGAGATTGAGACATCACGGGGCGATGAGTCGAGCCTCGAATCGAGCCTAAAGCGTCCCGGCTCAGATCTATTGGCGGTGCGGACAGGCGTGGGGGCATTTTCGTCCTCCTCCATGATCTTGTCATCCTCGTCCCAGGTCCGGCCAAGGATCTCGTGGATCGACAGACGCTTCATCTTTCCGTTACCGTTGCCGGCGGTGCTGGGCGGTGACTCGTCGTACACGGACTCCAAAGGCGTCTCAACCGCTCGCGCACGACCCGATGCAACGGTGCGCAGCGAGTCAAACATGGTGTCACTCTTAAAGTCGGTATCATCATCGTCCCCGGACGTGCAGTCCCGGGTGTCGCCCTCTGAACTCTCCATGGTGGACGTCCTGTCGTGCTGCGGTGCCCTAAGTTGTGACATCGCAGTGGAGCTGGTAGAACTTCCAGAGGGCTGGTTAGGCCGAGTTTGGTGAGTGGAAACCCCGCCAGAAGACCCTAACCGTGACGCATCCACATGGAAACTTGAAAGCCTTGAAAGCGGGGGGGCCGGCGACGAGGAGTTCCTTTTACGCGTTCTTAGCTGCGCAATGGCAGCTGAACCAAGCGACAACCCCTGCCGGCCTGGTGATGGTGTTGACGGAGGGAGGGTCAATTCCACGGGCGGATTGGCTCGATGTTCGGCGCCAGAGTGCGCGCCAGTGAGCGGTTCCGACACATGTCGCTTATTTCCGATCCTGGGCTCCGCGCCCCGTTTGGGCCGCCGCAGGCTCCCCGATGTCCTTACCGCCCAGCTTCCAGCCGATGCGAATGGCATCGAGATGGATTTTCGGGGCACTCTCGACGGCGTGCCCTCAGTAGATGGTATCGATTCTTCTTCCGGCTGGACTGAGCGTGCCTCTTGCTGGATGTGTGCGGCAGGTAACAACATCGGAGGGGTCGATGCTGCTGAAACCATTCTTGGTTTCACAAGATGAACTCTGTTGCGCTCCTCGTCGTCGTCGATGCAGATGCGCTTCGACGCGACGACACGAGCATGCGGACTCAACTCACCAAAACGGCTCGAGCCTGCGCGTCCGCTGATGCTTGACGTCCTGGAGTGGAAAAAGGATGCCCATCCGCGTCTTGCGGATGTTGACCTAGAGGGGGGGTCGATCGGTGACGGGGCGAGGAACTCGTGGGGTTGGAGATGATCGTCGAATGAGAATTTGTTAGATTCTGTCGGGGTATTTAACGCAGAATCCGGCCGAAATTGCTGCAGAGTTGCAGACCTTTGATGGCTCGTAGCAGGTCGTCGGAGGAAAGGTAGAGTCGGCAGGTGAGATTTCGAACGTCGTCGCTGAACAGGATCCGGATCGTTGCGATTCGACGTGGATCGCTTGACGAGCTTGTTCGGGGGGAGAGTCGCAGCTGCAGGCCTGTGGGAGATGATCGGGGCAGCTGAGCCGTGGGAAAAGATGGACGGGGTGTCAGGACCGACGCTGGATCGCGAACTTTCGTGACGAGACAGTGGGCGGATGGAAAGGCGCCTTATCCAAGATCCATTGGAAGAAATTGAGTCTCGAGACTCGGGGATGACGGCCGGTGAGTCGGGCTGCCTGACGAAAGACGACTTCCTGCTGCTGGTCTGTGGAGGAGTCGACTGCGTATGGGGCATAGGAGGTCGCTGGTAACGCGAGAGAGGAGGTCTTGAGGCGGTGGAAGGACGCGGGAGGGTGTGATAGTGCGAGCCGGCGTGTGCAGCAGTGCTCGTTGCGGGCCGTGACGAAGCAAAATTGGCAGGCCGAGAATGTGAGCTTGGCTCGCGGTCTGTAGAGACTCGTCTGGAATGGGAAGCAGGTCGAGTCGAGGATGAGAAGGAGTTGGGTTCGGTGGTGGGTTGGCCGAACACCAAACCACTGGCCGCTGCAGCGATGGCAGTGCCGGTTCCAACAAGCTGAGAAAGACAAACACGGTCAATGAATTGCTGCAACAGGAAAGACGGTGGGTAACTAAGTTGCCGGGAGAAGAGGGTTTGAGGGGATCCAAGGGCAGTGTAGGATAGGGCAAAGTCTATTAGCAGGCAGCCCATGTGATGACCGATGTGGTGGTAATGATCTGGGTGTTGTTGATGTCCACGGGTGGACTGCCTTGATTGCGACACACGAGTGGATTGACTTGTGGGCGGGGGTAAAGTTAGCAGCAAACTTACACTTGGAACGGTCTGCATGGTTGCTTGCGAGGAAGCGGACGCTCTACGAGAGAGAGAACGCAGCGGCTAGCATTCTAGAGGCGGAGGATGGCGGTGCTGAATACGGACGGGTTGCGCATCGTCGTCAAGCCATGGACCGAGATTGACCTCAATCGACAAGAACAAGAGCCTAGTCGTCAGTGAGCTTCTCACCGAAAAGAGAAGATGCCGTTGTAACAATGAAACCCACACCCGAGCGCTCTGGGAAGATGCAGAGACGGAGAGGCTAGGCGAAACTCGAGACTTTGGCCGGACAAACAGCAAACAAAAATTGCAGCTCCCCAGGTGAGCTCGGCGTCGGTCGGTCTGTGTCTCCGTGCTCTCTCTCTTGTGGGGAAAGAGAAAGATTCGAGTGAATGGAATGATAGAGAACTCGGAGCTGGCTGGGGATGATGACGGGAGCCAGCGGCTGGAGAGCTGGCAGTTGCGGCCGCGGTGGGGAGACGAAGAAACGCGCCGGCTTGAGGATGAAGCAGCCGCGTGATGGAGATCTGAAGCCGCCACTACGGGAACGCCGTTGAGGAGGAAGAGGAAGGTGAGGTGAGGGGGGTCGGACAAGGTGAAGGATTGAGGATGCAAAAGACGTTGTTTTCCCTCTTTGTTCTGGGCACTTTTCTCCTCGTCTCTTGTCCCCCTTTTGGTCTTGTCTGCTTGGGGGTTTCCCCTTCAGTGACTGACAGTGGCAGAATCCCAGCTACCAGCAGTGCAGTGCAGGAAAAAAAGTAAAGCAGCCCAGTGGAGGAGGAACTGCAGGAGACCAGCAGACGAGTGGACAAACAGGAACCTAACCTTTCTCTCATCAACAAGCCCTGCAACCTGGAGATTGCAAGTGAGATTTCGACGGCGACGGATCGTCTCTGCAGGGATGAGCATCAAAGCCGACCACGCTCGCGACTCCACGCAGCCCAGGGCCAGGGCACCCAGGTCCCGTCCTGCGTCTGTCCCTTATTAGCGGGCGGAGCCACTGAACGCCTAGCGCCGTTGCGTGCCTCCAGCAGGCGGTATGACACCAGGGGCCCCTATAAAACCCGCTGAGATGTGCAGAGTACCTCAACTACAGCTGCCCGGGCTCGTCAGGTCCTTGGCTGTGGGCTGCGGCGCTGCGCCTAGAGGCCAGAGGCGCCGAGAACGTCCACTAACGTAGCGAGCACATCAGTTGCCTGGGGGCTGATTGGGCCTGGGTTGGGGCCGTCTCAGGCGGAGGAGAAATTGAACCTGTTGAAGCGAGTGGAGGACCAGCAAACAATACACACGGGAGGCATTACTTGCATACAGTAGTGAAATAATGGGCTGTATCTGATATCATAGGCTTTAAGATGATATCAGGGAAATTTTCGTCGGCGTAATATTGGAGTACTGTTATTAGGGGCTTCAGACTCGAGACAGTTGGCGCCAGCATCTTCAACTCTTGACTCTTGTCCAATCCCTCTCTTCCTTCATATCATAACCGGTACACGTATAAGTATAAGCTCGCACTTAGACATTCAAGACATCCTAGATCCTCGGGAAAGAACCAACACTGATCTTTAGCGTCTGCGGGTTGACCACCGTCATTTGCCATTTCCAAGGCACAGAGGCTCTTTTTGCCTGTATCCCGTGGCCGGCCGCTACTTCATCCGGTGCTTAGTACTCTCTACTTACAGCGGAAACATGACCTTGGCTCTTGCACCCTGGTCATGGAACCTCCGGGCGAGTTACTTCACCGGGGACCTCCTTGGCTCGTCCGGGGGTTGCATCTCGGGCTCTGCCTACGGCGGCATCTCTGCATTGAAATCGGATGGTGCGCAGGAAGCGAGTGGCCTACATGTTTGAGCCCAGGTGAGCAGAAGTCGCTGGCGGTTGGAGATCAGACAGAGATCATGTCAGGGCGATCCACCAAGCAGCACCTCATCGTCTTTCCTCCCCCCGCCGTCTTCTTTAGTCCACCTCTTTCTGCCTCATGGTTTCCTTCCCGGGCCCCGGAGGTGACGACGTCGGGGTCACAACGGGATGGAGTCCCCCGGGGGCGGACGGCTCAGAGCAGCACAAGATCCCTACCGTAGGCTCAGAGACTGAGGAACATAATACACAGAGCCCTGTCCGTTGCTTGCCCAACGTAAGCCAGGGCCTCCGAGTTTGCTTTTGAATACAGCCTGCCCGCGGCGTCTGGTATCACCAACAAGTTGTGCGGCGTTGCCACAGGCCTGTGTTGGTGTGACGGGGTGCAACGATCAATCCCATCTGCACCATTCAACGTGTACATGCGTCGAAACCCCTGCGGTCGCACGACAGGGCCGTTCCGGGACGGCCCTGAAGCGACCCTGTTTATCAACAAACTCCTTCCGTATTCTCTTAGGAGTGGCTAGTGATTACTACGTACGTAGTTTGAAAATGTCCGGGAATAGCTTAATGGATAATCAGTGACCGTTTCTGGTATCATTTCACGAGGCCCCAAAAAATAAGCAGAACCTTTGTTACCTGGAGGTTTTAGAGGACTTCAGTTTCTTGTTGTGAAGAGGGGCTGTGTTCCCATTGACTTTATATCTTGCATCTTAATTGCACGGCCTAAGATCTGTCTGTCTGACAACACCACCAGTACTTGATACCAGTAAATCCCTTGCACGCCATCAAACCCCCGGAGTGGTTCGCTCTAGTTGCGTACATGGTTCGTAGATGGACTCACACTTGCGCTCCTGCACGGCGTCATGTTCCCGAAAACCCAAGCAAGATAACAACAGAAGATCTTGCTCTGTACATACTGCATTGACATCGACAACACCACGTACTACGCACTAGGGACAAGACGTCTTTCAGCTACTCCACACTCCCTCCTTGGTTCTTCATGCATAATAATGCACCATGGTGCGCCCCGCTATCTCAAGGCCGCCAGGGAGCCGGCCAACAACAACACCAAAGACTGGAATTCCCGCCGCAGGATGAGCAAGTCGCCTCCTTGTCCTCCGTAACTGTCAACTCCCAAAAACAAGCGACCAGGAAGAGGAAAACATGTGCTACCAATCACAAACCAGCCCCAGCTTGGAGAAAAAAAAGGTCAATTGATCATCCAGGGACTTCGGGTCAAGCGAGTGGCGCAGGGTCCGAGTTGGGAAAAGGTTTCCAGGTTGTCAGAAGTAGGGTGCATAGGGTTGTGTTGGCTGTTTTATAAGGCTTCATTATTGCATCATGTGTCAATCACTGCGTCCTAGAGAGCGGAACTAGGCTAGGGAGGAAAAAAATCAACATCAAGAAGAATGCATCAGCAGCCATTCCGTGTCTCTAAATAACACTTTGGTAGCTGCATCGGGGGCCACGGCCCGATCCAAGAGAAAGGCACGGTTGAATGCTATCTGGCCTGCCATGTCCCGAAGAGGCTCGTTCTTGTGACTGTGTTTGGTAGTCTCTTTTTTCAGAAATATCAGAGTGTCTTTGGTCTTGAACGTTTAGATTGCCAAAGTTAACTTGCACGTCCATTCCGTTTTGGTCCCACCATTAACCCCGTCTATATCCAGCACCTATTGTTACGGTTCAAAGTTAATTGCCTGCGCCGAGTAATAGTAAAGACATTCTCTCATTTCCAGAAACGAGGGGCGCACGTGTCGCACCGCCCTTGCAGATGCTCAATGCTGGCTGGCTAGACCTGGCTCTGGTCCACGTCTATTAAACACTCGGCTTACTAGCGAGTAGGCAGCCTGGAAAGCAATTGGACTATCAGTAGTTGAGGCCCCCCATCTATTGTTTCAACACCACGGCACACAAGGTAAACAATAACAACAAGCAACAACACAATGAAAACAATCAACATGCAACTCGTCACAAGAGCCCTGGGCCGAGGCGGAGCAGTTTCCCGCCCCTGTACGCAATTGCTGAGGGGTTCGACAGAGCGACCAACCTGATTTGAGAAGATCCCCTCCCTCCCCCTCGTCCTCGTCCTCGTCAGTCATGGGTATCGGAATGTTTTTCGGTCGACGAGTTTTACGATCAAGATCCGACGAGGCGCGCTTGCGCATCCCAGTGGGGCCAGAGGCATCTTGAGCATCTGCCCTTCCAAGGCGGGCACCATTCAGATGTTCCATATGGAAATTTGAGGTGCGCACCAAGTCGCAAAGCCACAGGCAGATCCTCCTCGTGTTGAGGCAAAGGCCCGCCTCTACGGGGCGCAGAAGACGCCCACGTCCCGGCTCAAGCACCTTGTTTGTCGACTCGATAAGGCTGGGCTCGAATTGCCAAGGACGGTGTAGTTCCGAGTAGCGCCTCTGCTCTGCGAAAGCTTACTCGTCCGGCTTACTGCGTAGTGCTCACCAACAGGTTTCTGAGAGGTTTTGGCGTACGGCATTTACGGAAGCCGGACCTGTCCAAGACGAGAGAAGAGCTCTCGCGACTTGTACCTGAAACAAGGGAGCCATGGTGAAAAGCGGACGAGATCCTTCTCTTCTCCATTTCTCCATCCTTATAAGCGTCTGTGCTGGGTCATCCCTTGGTCCATGCAGCGTCTGATGCAGTTCTGCTGACGCTGATGAGTCTATCCCAGGGAGAGATGGAGTTGGAAAAAACAATTCAGCCGCAGGCATGCGAACCAGGCGTTTTGCCACAGTGAACATGAACAAGGTGGGTTCTAAGCAGGGAAATACCAAGTATCTGTATGTGATGGCTAGGGATCTAGGGGATTCACCTGGTATTGCTACCTACGATTGGTACCTAGGAATACTACAGCCGCTGTCAACTACCGAGTCCTTCAAACACATGGAAAAGTCCAATTTCCACCAGTTCACCTCATCAACCGGCGGCTAACAGAGTCCTAGTGCTCACAGATCGAAGCTGACGCAATGCGTGAGCTGCTTGTCTGGTGATAGCCCTAAAGTCAAAAGCCATGGGATGCTTGTCCAGGATCCCACGCAGCCGGGTATTGAACCTGTAACAACAACCACCAGCTCGATCGACATAAACAAATCCCTCTCCGCGGTGGCGGGCTAGGGTCCTACATATTCTGGAGACTCTTGGCCATCATGGGCAATTGTCTGAGGGGGACGAAGGAATGCTATGTTTCCCCGCAAAAACTCCCCGACTGATCTTGATCGACGAGCATGTTGGTTTCATGGTAAATATGTATGTTCGTGTCTCTGGCTTGGCTCTCCCACCATGTTGTCTCCGCCGCTTTGTCTCATGCGGATACCGACCATGCGAGCACAAGAGACGCATGACGAACGAGGCGCGCAGCTGTCCACGGGCCTGGAACATGCAGGCTCAGATCCGAAGGTAGGCTATTGCTGCGAGCAGCTAAAAAGACCTTGTCCGGCCGAGCTCGCAATGCCACTACACGGCTGAGGATGGGGGAACACTGAACAGCATAAAAAATTGTTGGTCAAATAAGTTAATAGACTCAGAGGCATTAGTAGTACATAGTCTCTCTGTCTTGACATATATGCATGATTTAGTGAACAGTCAATAATGGTATGGAGAGCAATCTTTCTATTGTACTTTGGATCGATGATCAACCGTGGAGAGGTTAAGAAGCGTGTTCCAAACTTGTGGATCGACAAGGCCAAGGGACGGAGCATGCCCGTCTTTGCCAATTCTGGCATTCGCTTCATCTGCGCGTAAGAGTGTCGAGCTATCATCGCACCAAGTGGAGGCTCGGATAGAAATGACGTTAAATCTTGAATCGTCCATCGCTTGTGCTCGATGGTGCTGCCGAGGGCCCGTCTGAGGAGCTTGAGTGACCACAAGTGCCGGCGCCGTTTGTTGTAGAAGCTCGCCAGGAGATGGATGGCAGCACCGGACACATTCTGGCGGCTCACCAACGTGAGACAAAAACGTCTCTTGGTCTCGAACCCCTGATATTGTGGTGGGGGAGATGCGGAACAAGGTCCGGGTCGGAAAACGTCTGGAGCTTCAAGAGCCGCAATCTCCCAGCAAAACATCATCACTTTTTCCATGACACCGAACAGACGCTTGTACATTAGTACTATATGTCATTCACAATCCAGTGGCGAGTACGTAACTCAGACTGTCGTGCAGACACAAGACCTTGCACCGATCTCCCGTAACGCACATGGATATCGCAGCGGATCGCCTATGCAGTGTTGTGCAGGAAAAGTGCAGCATGCGATATCATGGCCTGTCTAGCATAATATGGATCTAGTACGGAGTACGGAGTAATGCTTTGCATCTCAATGTCGGGGGTTGTCAGATCCTTGGCCAATTGGCTGACCTGGGCTAGACTGTCGTCAAAATCGCGACCACGAGCGAAAAACATCCATGAGATGAAGTTGACGCGTCGCGTCGGAGTCGCGCCTGTACACACCGGCTATTTTAGACTTTCCTGGGGTGCGATTGGCGCACGAGATTCCAGCTGAATACTGTAGTTGCTGAAAGCGGCGTAAATTGGGAATTCGTGGCATCTCGTCATTGCTGAACTGGCCGCTGATGGTTCAATAGCCAACATAACTTTTGATAAGCGATCCGAAGCTTCTGCATGCTCGCCGGGATGGCCCTGTCAGAGTTCGACTTTTGGAGGTCGTCAGTGCCTGATACATGACGCCGTGGGCGATGGATTGGCTGCAGAGGTCGGATGAAGACTCCACGGCGCTGCGAACCCCAATACTTATGCCTACTTAGGTACCTTACCGGTAGTACTTACAGTACAGCCAGGTCCAGCCGGTCAAGCAGGTCCAGTGGCAGGCTGGGAGAAACAGGCTCTGTCAAAAGTCATGAGAGGCCAATAATCGGGTGATGCATGCATGCCCATTACTCTAGCTGTGGACAGTGCCTGGTGGTATTATCGGGGTTTGGGCGACAGCATCATCCTGGGATTCTTTGGGGGGTCCTCACCGCCAGTTGGCCCTCGTATTGCCATTTCTCTCACCTTGAGCGTCGGGTGATTATTAACCCCGCAAGCCAGCAGCGCCCAGCGAGCCATCGATGAGGCTGTCATGATGGACTTGACTACTGCAGGAGGAGATTGGGGGCGGTGGAGAAACTGCAGATGCTGTTGTCTTGTCGGCCAACAATAGCAGAGAGTCTGATATGTGAGGGTGATAGGGCAAGGATGGGAGGCAAGGGACTCTTGAGGTGAGCTGTGATAACCCGCCTTTGACGCGTAAGTATCGGGGACTTGTCTCGAGGATGAGGAGTTCCTAGCATGATCAGAAGCCAGGGAACACAGTATTCATACACGGCCACTTGGTTATCGGGGATTCAACTGGGACTTGTCAACGTACCTACTGGAAATGTAAGATCAAGATGCGCAATAGCTACCCTAGACCGAATCGCTGATCGGCCATCGGTGCTTAAACCTCCGTGCATGCAGGCCGGACCGAGGTGGCCGCCACCCACAAAATTCAACGACCAAAGACCTTAGCGGGGCATCATCCGTGAGGTTTAGAGACTTTGGACCTATTTCACGAATCGCAATAACTGCCGCAAACGTGCCTTTCTGTTGTTAAACATCGGAAGGTGCCGGCTTATCCTTCTCGCAATCCCTCTGGCCTGCTGTATCTCACCTGCGTCGGCATCCAAACGCATACATCATGGAGGCCGATATCAGAGCTGTTCTCCCCAACATCGACCCTGTCGTCACCCAATATTCCGTCGGTTATCTCACCCATGCCTCGACGGCTTATTCAGACGAGGAGGATACCTCGGATGTCTCCCCTCTGATTGAGGCTGCGACTACCGTTACCGAGCTGCTGCTGTCCGCATCAGGACAGATGAATGCTGAGCTGGAGGGCAAGATCAAGCAACTTGTTGAGAAATGGGTTGACAAGTACACGGAAGCCAATGGAGGCCAAACGAGAGGTCCCTCGCTGGTCAAGCGGCTCGACAAAACCATCCAAGTGAGCCAGCAGCGCAACATGTCGTCCACTTTGGCCGTTGCGACTGGTGGCGTGGATCTGGAATCGGCCAACGCAAGAAAGGTTGAGTCCAAGGTTGATCGCAAGAAGCTCGAAAAGGCCGAGCGAAAGATTGCGGCCAAGCAGCAGAAGAAGACATTCAAGACTGTCGAGTACGAGGCGTCGAGACTCCTTGACGAGCCCGATTCTACCCAGTCATACGAAGAGTTCTACATGGCTGTCAATCCTCTGCAGCTGGGCTCCAGCTCCGCGAATAAGACAAAGGACATCAAGCTGGACAACATTGATGTGTCGATTGGAGGACTCCGTATTCTTACAGATACCACACTGACGCTCGCTTACGGTCACCGATATGGTCTGGTTGGTAACAACGGTATCGGTAAATCTACGCTGCTCCGAGCCCTGTCCAGGCGAGAAGTTGCCATTCCAACACACATATCTATTCTGCACGTCGAGCAGGAGGTAGGTTTCCTAATGTGTCCAAGAAGAATATCGCTAACTTTAATAGCTTACTGGTGATGATACCCCCGCTATTCAAGCCGTGCTTGACGCAGACGTCTGGCGCAAGGTTCTCTTGAGAGAGCAGGATGTATGTATCTATGAAGCCCTTCCGAATCAGGCACTAACAAGAGCAGGAAATTACGACACGCCTCGCAGAGATAGAAGAACAGCGATCATCCCTAGCCGACACTTCAGCAGATGCCGCCAGGCTAGATCACGACAAGGAGACTCAAGATACCAAGCTCGGAGACATCCAAGCGAAGCTGGCGGAGATGGAGTCAGACAAGGCCGAGTCGAGAGCTGCCAGTATTCTTGCTGGTCTTGGGTTTTCTGCTGAAAAACAGCAAAATGCCACCAAGACGTTCTCTGGTGGTTGGAGGATGCGTCTGGCCCTCGCCCGAGCCCTATTCTGCGAGCCTGACCTGCTGCTTCTTGACGAACCGTCCAACATGTTGGACGTCCCCTCAATTGCCTTCTTGTCAAACTACCTTCAGGGCTACCCCAGCACGGTGCTTGTCGTCTCTCACGACAGAGCGTTCCTTAACGAGGTCGCCACCGACATCATCCACCAGCACTCACAGCGTCTCGACTACTACCGTGGAGCCAACTTTGAATCCTTCTACGCTACTCGCGAGGAGCGAAAGAAGACGGCCAAGCGTGAGTACGAGAACCAGATGGCCCAGCGAGCCCATCTCCAGGCCTTTATCGACAAATTCCGCTACAACGCCGCCAAGTCTTCGGAAGCCCAGTCGCGTATCAAGAAGCTCGAGAAAATGCCTGTCCTCGAGGCCCCAGAGGCCGAGTACAGCGTCAAGTTTACCTTTCCCGAGGTGGAAAAGATGTCACCTCCTATTGTGCAAATGTCTGGGGTCAATTTCGGATACAGCAAGGATAACATCCTGCTCCGAAATGTTGACCTGGATGTTCAGCTGGATTCCCGAATCGGTATTGTTGGCCCCAACGGTGCCGGTAAGACCACGATTCTCAGGCTTCTTATCGGGAAGCTGGACCCAACATCTGGTCTGATCTCGCAGAACCCCCGTCTTCGAGTTGGATTCTTTGCCCAGCATCACGTCGACGCTCTGGACCTCAACGACAGCGCCGTCGGCTTCATGGCCAAGAACTACCCCGGGCGAACAGACGAGGAGTACCGCCGCCGGCTGGGCGCCTTTGGTATCACGGGCACGACGGGCCTGCAGAAGATGGGCCTTCTATCCGGAGGTCAAAAGTCGCGTGTCGCCTTCGCGTGCCTGGCGCTGACGAACCCGCACATCCTGGTGCTGGACGAGCCGTCTAACCATCTTGATATCGAGGCCATGGACGCGCTGGCGGAGGCTCTCAACGAGTTCCAGGGTGGTGTGCTGATGGTGTCTCACGACGTGACGATGCTGCAGACGGTGTGCACGTCGCTGTGGGTGTGCGACAACGGAACGGTGGAGAAGTTCCCCGGTGATGTGCAACAGTACAAGAAGAGGATTGCTGCGCAGGCGGATGCTGCGGGTGTTGTCAAGCAACACTGAGTGGGATATAGGTTGAATATGACTGATATTGTTGCGTCTTGTTGATGCTTGACGTCTACTGCTGTTATAACATAGGCATTCTGCACAATGTCGTGATCTTACAGTAGTATCAGGATGCGTGTATATGCTACCGTCCAGCCTGTCTGGTAGGTTAACCTAGACAGACATGGTCAACAAGTTGGCTCTCGATTCTGAGCATCCTATCTAGGCGGTCATTTGCGGCGCATTTGACACTTCGTGCCAATCAAGCTTCAAGACCACCTTCTGCATGGTCATATGTTAAACTCGTATGAGGCTTAGAGCTTCAATAATTGCTCGGTTTCTCATTCATATCCTACATGCACGGTGTTTTCTCGTGCGCTTATGAGCAACCTCTGACTTTGAAAAAGTGAGTGTCTGTCAAAGATGAAGGGATGTCCATTCCATTTGATGGCAGCCAATGATATACGGGAATTGGAACTCCAACAAACTAGCACTCGCCCATACCTCAACGATACATGCCTTTTTCAACAGTACACTATCTTTCCGTGTAAAATCCCAGGTAGTAAGTGACAAACTTCCTTCCATCAGCGACATATCATCCAATGGGCAGAACGTGGTAAAATATTGATCGTCAGAGCCGTACGTTTATCAACGGATGGTCAGTTATCGCAAAGTAGACAGTGGGGCGGCTCTGCTGGCGCCCCGGCCCGTCAAGTACGTGGCTGATCTCCGGGCGGTCCCAGCTCAAGCTAGCAAAGATGTGAGGCGTTGCAGTTTATCTGACAGTTTCGTGATATTCCAGCGTGATAGTGTAGCCGAAGAAACTATCTAGTACAGTATCATAGAGACTGAAAATCACTTGGTGTAGGTATCTACTGGACCAGAAGACATGCTCATCTAACGAATGTCCATCTTCATTCACCTGCCTGATGCTGGCCAGATTTTGGCAGGCGGTGCGGGTCCCCTCAGGTGGCGCCTTGCCCTTCTTGACTCGTGCACGGGCCAAGCGGTAAACAAGCGAAAGTGGTTACTGGTCCAATAGCCTGGAAAGAACCGCCTCCCCCTTGTTTCCTCCCCCTGTTGGGCCCTGAAAGCCGTGGCGGTGAACAGTTCTGGCCCCCCTCCACTCTTTCAAAGCCGCCCTCGAAACAAAAATCAACAATCGACCACCTCCTACACCTTCCAACCCACTCCTCATCACCCCGTCTTGAAAGCTAAGGCTCCTTCAGCTCTCGACGACTTCGGCCCATTCTCCCTCTTCTTCATACTCCTTCATCCTCATCCGTCAATATGCGTGAGATTGTGAGTTCTCCCATCTCCCGAATGCTGCTGCTGCTGCTGCTGCTGCTGTTTTGGACGCGTCTGTGGATTGCTTCTCTGAGCCCCTGATTCTACCCCGCTGGGCCGTGGCAGCTCAACAACCACGCACCACAGCTCGCGGCTTTGCAGAACAATAGCATCTCTAGATCATGATGGCTGACTATGAATTCTTCTCTGTAACAGGTTCACCTCCAGACCGGTCAGTGCGTAAGTATTTTCACCTCATCGTCTGTTGTTGTGCGGGGATACTCATGATTCCTTAGGGTAACCAAATTGGTGCTGCTTTCTGGCAGACCATCTCTGGCGAGCACGGCCTCGATAGCAATGGTGTCTACAACGGCAGCTCTGAGCTCCAGCTCGAGCGCATGAGCGTCTACTTCAACGAGGTATGCCCCTAATTATCCCACCATTAGAGACTTCTAACTCACACCACGCAGGCCTCTGGCAACAAGTATGTCCCTCGCGCTGTCCTCGTCGATCTTGAGCCCGGTACCATGGACGCCGTCCGTGCCGGTCCTTTCGGTCAGCTCTTCCGTCCCGACAACTTCGTCTTCGGTCAGTCCGGTGCTGGCAACAACTGGGCCAAGGGTCACTACACTGAGGGTGCCGAGCTCGTCGACCAGGTCCTCGATGTCGTCCGCCGTGAGGCCGAGGGCTGTGACTGCCTCCAAGGCTTCCAGATCACCCACTCCCTCGGTGGTGGTACCGGTGCCGGTATGGGTACCCTGCTCATCTCCAAGATCCGCGAGGAGTTCCCCGACCGAATGATGGCCACCTTCTCCGTTGTTCCCTCCCCCAAGGTCTCCGACACCGTTGTCGAGCCCTACAACGCCACCCTGTCCGTTCACCAGCTCGTTGAGAACTCCGACGAGACCTTCTGTATCGACAACGAGGCTCTGTACGACATCTGCATGCGAACCCTCAAGCTGTCCAACCCCTCATACGGCGACCTGAACTACCTCGTCTCCGCCGTCATGTCGGGCGTCACCACCTGCCTTCGATTCCCCGGTCAGCTGAACTCTGACCTTCGAAAGCTCGCCGTCAACATGGTTCCCTTCCCTCGTCTGCACTTCTTCATGGTCGGCTTCGCCCCCCTGACCAGCCGTGGTGCCCACTCTTTCCGTGCTGTCAGCGTTCCTGAGTTGACCCAGCAGATGTTCGACCCCAAGAACATGATGGCTGCTTCTGACTTCCGCAACGGTCGCTACCTGACCTGCTGTGCTATCTTGTAAGTGCCCAGAACTTGTGTCTCTCATGCCTATTTGCCCAGTTATCTAACTATCCCAGCCGTGGCCGTGTCGCCATGAAGGAGGTCGAGGACCAGATGCGCAACATCCAGAACAAGAACTCGTCTTACTTCGTCGAGTGGATCCCCAACAACATCCAGACCGCCCTCTGCGCCATCCCCCCTCGTGGCCTTACCATGTCCTCCACCTTTATCGGAAACTCCACCTCTATCCAGGAGCTCTTCAAGCGTATTGGCGAGCAGTTCACTGCCATGTTCCGACGCAAGGCTTTCTTGCATTGGTACACTGGTGAGGGTATGGACGAGATGGAGTTCACTGAGGCTGAGTCCAACATGAACGATCTCGTCTCCGAGTACCAGCAATACCAGGATGCTGGTATTGATGAGGAGGAGGAGGAGTACGAGGAGGAGCTCCCCGAGGGCGAGGAGATGTAAATCAGTGTCAATCATTCTAGTGGCACTGCCGACTTGTCTATCGAGATGCGTCTTGTTGCGTAGCCGGCCTTGAGCAACTTCTTTTCGCTGTGTAGTCGTTGTAATTCAAAGGGGTTAAGATATCCTCAAGTGGCAGCACAATAATGTGCCGGCCTAATAAAATTCAGAGAGTACTGTGGTACCAAACTTTAGTCGACCATGCATTTGCACAATTGTGAATTATGTGACAATGGTTTACAATGTGAATTCTAAGGCCAACCTTGACCAACTTGTATGAGTACTATACAAGGGTGAAGTCGGCAACGGAATCTCCTGATGCCGACATGGACCCTGTTCCTGAATGAGCACGTGATATGATGACTCAGCATCAAAAAGTCAAGCTCAACAGTCCTCACCTCGTCTACTAGCATAGCCAGCATCGCAGCAACGCGCACGACAGCCGTTTCGACACCAATGGCTGCCATGTTTGCTCCCAATCGGAGCAAGGCGTTAGGCCGAGCCATTGCGGCAGCCTCGAGCCCTGTTACGCTCCCCGGATTCCTAGTGCCAGCGTGGCAGGCGACGACAGCACCTCGCAGCAGCGCTCTCTTCTCGACGACCTCGAAGCGACCTTCCAAGCTGGGCCGGACGCCCCTCTCGATCCCCCCCGGCGTAGAGGTTTCGGTCGGTGAGCCGGTTGCGCGAAAGGACTTGACGTCGTACAAGCAGGTGTTTAAGAAGATTATCAACGTCAAGGGACCGCTAGGTACGGGATACTGCTTGGAAAGGGCTGTTCGTTGGTTTGCTGACTGGATGTTGTAGGAGAGCTGAACCTCGAGGTCCCCGAGTTTGTGGCTGTGACGCAGGATGCGGAGAACAAGCTCTTGTCGCTGACCGTGCAAGACTCGGACGCGAAGCAGCAGAAGGAGATGTGGGGTGCGTCAAAGCCTTGTTATCCCTTTCCCCCTATGACCACCGAAACTAACGGGCAAACTCTAGGTACGTCGTGGGCCTACCTCAAGAACTACATCATGGGTGTCTCAGAAGGCCACACGGCCATCCTCCGCCTCGTCGGCGTCGGCTACCGAGCCTCGGTCGAGGAGCGCGGCGCCAAGGAGGAGTTCCCCGGCCAGCGCTTCCTGTGCCTCAAGCTCGGGTTCACGCACCCCGTCGAGGAGGGCATCCCGCGCGGCGTCACCGTCACGACGCCCGCGCCCACGCGTATCCTTGTCGAGGGCATCGATCGTGAGGTGCTCATGTCCTTTGCTGGCCGCGTCCGCAAGTGGCGCCCGCCCGAGCCGTACAAGGGCAAGGGTGTCTTCATCAACGACCAGACTATCAAGCTGAAGCAGAAGAAGATCAAATAGAGAGATGGCTGGATATATTTTCACGGGGATCGGCCAGATGGTGGCCGGTTGGACCGCAGTTGGCGTGTGTATTCTACCAGTAGTCTCGTGTACAGAATATGTGTACTATCTGTCAACGTATATATAAAAGAGTCTCGCTATCTGTACGATATTGTTTTACTAGATGCACGATACACATGACTCTAGAGGAGTTCAGTCATATACACTTCACAATTCTTTCGCAGTTCGATTAGGTTTCCTCTCTTTCATCTTTTATATATAAGTTATATAGTAGCTAAATCGCTTCTAGAGGCTAAAGGAATTACTAAATTATAATAAGAAAAAACATCTTAAAAATGGGGGAAAATAGTAGAGAAGCGAAGGAGGAGGTTTCCCGTTGATGTGTGACGTGGGTGCTTGTCTCGGGTGAAGTTCAGAATTGCGCACCGTAAGTGGCATGGTCATGAAAAAGAACAATGTCAAGCACGAGTCGCTCTTCCTCCTAGCTGTTTTTCCTTCTTGTTATGTTGTAGAACATCCAGTAGTCAATTCTGTATTTACACACATCATCAGGGCGGTCCTTCAGAACTCGAGCCTCCGATATCGATGAGGGGCATCCCTCCCCGACTGCACTAACAATTCTTTTTACATCCCTGCCCGGTGCGGCTCGTCTGATTGGTCCAACAACTCAACGGCAAGTCTCATGAATCCTTGCCGACGTCAACTCTCTTTTCCCACGCCTCAATTCGTCTCTACATAATTGCCAAAGATGGCCTCGTCTTCCGCCTCTCTCCGCTCCCTCTACCGCTCCCTCCTCCGCGAGCTGCCTCCCCGACCCATCCTCGCCTCTCCTCGCTCTCCAGTGCACATCCGCGTCCGCGATTCCTTTACCAGCTCTTCTGCGCCCGCAGCATCACAGGACGCACGCGCCCAGGCCGCAGTCGAAGCCATCGCCTATCTCCGCTCACAGCGTCTCTATGCTACGCTGCTTGAGCGGTACAACCCCGGTATGGGAATGGACGAGGAGGAGCGCGTGCGTTTGACGGCTCGGAGGGTTGGCATGGATCTCCCGGTCGAGTACGCCACCAAGAAGTAAAACGCAAGCGATGGATACCGGGCAGCGGAACAAAAGGATAGATGGAAACTCTGGATAAGAGAGCCATTGGCTCGTCTCTCGCCATCGTGCAATGGGACTGCAACGGTATGCAATACCATCCGACCACTCCATCTGGAGTGGTCGCACTTCGAGTTTGAGACTGCGCACGGAATGAAAGGAACAGGGAACCGAGGAAAGGCTCGGTCAAGCAGATATGTGGAACAATGCTCGACCGGATCACGGCATGTACGAATAAGTGTATGGATAGGCACGATACCCGACCAAGCATTATGGCAACCACAAGAAAACATCATCCTCATTTCTCATCCATGTGGGCGCCTTCTTGACCCTGTGTCGACCAAGTATATACAAAATATAATGTCCAATGCTCAAGCCAACCTGGCTATAGGGGTATCAACATCTTTATCTTCACTCTTTTCTTCAGGTCCATTGGCCCGTTAAACTCCCCCAACACCCCCGTCTTCAAGCGACTCATCCCAGCCGCCCATCTGCAACAACCACTCTCCCAGTCGCTCCTTGGCGAGTGTGATGTTCTCACCCAGGGAGCTCTTCCATTGGTCTTGTACCTCACGCACCTTTTCCTTAAGGTCCTCGGTGAGCCGTCGTTCCTCTGAATGTCGCATTTGCTGTGCGCGCGCATCACAATCAGCCTTGGGGATGGGTGCCCCATGCTCGTCCTGGGTCAACGTCTCGAGTACCCTGCCCTTGGCGTGCACCACTGCCTCTTTGACCTCGTGGAGCAGGCACAGCAGGTTGGTATGTGATTCGATAAACTGGTAAGTGCTCTTCTCGGCATGAAGCAAGAGACTGAAGAGGTATTGCATCGGATGCTCGCGATAGGTCGGGTTCTCTTCGAACTCCCCCACTGGGATCTGGATGTTGAACCCCTCTAGATCCAAAGGTATGTGATCCAATAGTTCGCAGAGCGGGGGCGCAATATCCCAAAACGCCGACAGCTGTAGTGCAACACCTCGTTGTACAGCCTCTTCGACGACACCTCGAAAGTCTCTTGCCCGCTCCAAGACCTCGTGAGCATATGCATATTCACGCTTAGCCGAATCCTCGGCAAAAAAGGCCTGTGCCGACTTGAGCTTTTCGGTGTTCCCGGAGAGCCGATACGGAGTCAAAACGACCTCGCAGTATCGCCCATTGCGGTCCGATAGGAGGTTGTAGATAGCCCGGTGGAGGGATTCGCGCGCCTCAAATATCCACTTGAGTAGAGTCAGTTTCTCCAAGAGTTCCGGCCTGTCATCACCCTCCTCCTGGGGCATATCAGCATCGTTTCGTCCACTGTCAAACAGGTGACGGGCCAAACCATCAAAGAGCTCTGTAGCACGCGAGATGCGCCCTGTCAGCAACTCGTTGAGGGGCAGTACCACCTGGTTCTGGAATTGCTCGTATTCCGACTTTTCGAGTTCCTTTTTCTTAGTTATCTCGGTTGCTTGCGAATCTGACTCGATTGCTGCTGCGTCTGCGTAGCCCATGCTCCCAGAGTTGACCTCGTTCTGCAGGTTTGCCCTTAAAGTCTGTTGGCGTTCAGACGCTGATTTGCCAAATTGCTCCCGACGCTTGGCACTCTCAGCAGTAAACTTGTCCTTCGTCTTGCCTATCTCGTCAAGCTCACTCAGTGCTCGAACAGCAGTTCGGATTGAGGTCAGCTCCGGATGATTGTTATTGACTGCGGGATGATGCCTCGGATAAGGAGGCGGCATCGTGACGAGGCGGGAAACGTCTAGGTGTTCGCGGTTGACTGTCGAGCACGGACTCGAACCCATGTTGGACGTTGTGGACAATCCGAAGGGCTGCGGTGTCAAACTAGGCTCTGACTGATCATGCCAGCCCGTCTTTTCGGGTGGGTATTCGGATGATGAGCCCTGCTCACTAGGACCTTCATAGACGACAGGAGGTTGGTTTCCCTCAACCCACTGTGTCTTGGTTACGCCCATGTACTTGGACTCTCGCTTGGACCGTTCAAGACGAGATGGCTCGCCTTGCGAGTCTGCCTCCCACCAACGGCTCGGAGGTCGTCCACGAGAACTGCCATTCTCATAGTTTTCGCTCACGCTCATGCTAAGGATCGGGGATAGCGAGGGCATATAGCTGCTGGACCAGTTCACGTTGGGTGGATTATTCCCGCTTGGAGACACTGGGATGTTGGCTGAGTTGGGAGCTGACAGAGATCCCTCTCCTTGTACGTTGGAGCTGGTGGACCCGCGACGAGACTGTATCATTTCAGTTGCCGCAGTCTTTTCATCTTGTGAAGTAGCCGACCCTCGTCTTCCCGATGTCACCATTGGTCGGAACAGATCGCGCGTCAGGTCAAAAATCTCAGAACCCATAGCGCCAATGGCCGCCGAGTATCGTTCTCGCCGAACCCTCGATTCGTTGACAATAAAGTCAGCAAAAAGACGCACCCTATCGGCATCGGTCGTAGCTGCTGCCTCTCTGGCTGCGAATTCCCGAAACCGATCGATCGTTCCGACCGCAAACTGTTCGGCAGTCTGCGTTACAACCAGATGCTTCGACACCGCAAGGCCAGCAGATGGAGGCCGAGATGATTCTCGGACTCGGGAGACAGATGCAGCAGATGCAGATCGAGGAGGCGGAGTAGGAAGAGCCTTAGGCGCAACCGCCTTAGAGCTGCCACCGTAGTGAGCTTGCTTAGCAGCGTTGGGAGAGAAAGGAGGAGTTTCTGTTTCTACTTGAGGTAGCTTGCCCGATCCGATGGCCCGAGGCGTCGTATCCAAAATATCTTCAGCAGAGTCCCCACGAGGCGTCGATTTCGGCCGAGAAAGGGCACTTGAGCTGGGCACCATAATGTCGGACATTGATTCCGGCCTGGTCCGTTCATCAATTGAGCCTCGAGTGCTGTGCCGGTTTCGACTTTCAGTCCGCCTCTGCAGAATTGTCTTATCGTGACGCACCGCCTTCTGCCGGGCTAAGCCACTAAGACTGGATGATGATCCCATAGATTCAACCGGGGGGCTCGAGGTAATGTTCGTTGTGTCAAGCACTAAACCAGGTGAGCGCCCTCGGGTTGGCGCTTCCGGCTGGCTGTCTGGATCAACCCAGTCCGCAGGTGTCGGTGGGACAGGGCCGAGATTTGTCACGCCTGTCGGAGGCCGACGTCTTGTAGGCGGAGATATTATGGGAACCGTATTCCTGTCCATGCTCTGGACACTCTGTGATCTCGACGAAGCGGGAGGAGGTCCGGGAGGGGGCGGCGGCAGCGGCATGCCTGGCTCCCATCCTGATTGAGAATCGGATCGTGAGCGAGCAGATGTCGGCGTTTCAATGGCCCCGGTAGAGGCAGCTCTCCGGGCTGCTGGAGGACCATGATGCATCAAACCGGGTACTGCGGGACCAAACCCAAGAGCTGGTTGGTGAAACGAAGGTTGTATTATCATGCTCTGCCTTTGGGTATGAGGCAAGGGTCGCTGAGGAGGGGGACTGGAGTTTTGGTCGATGTCTCTTCGACGACCTAATGAAGGAAGACCAAAACGGCGGTCGCGTGAGTTTGTACGTCCATTAAAGCCAGGAGGAGGAGGAAAAGAGTGGTTGGCCGCTTGCGGTTCGAGGGGCGGCCGATGCATCGTCATGCTCATCCGAGGCGGCGGGGTCGGAGTCGAAGCGGGTGTAGTATCAAAGACGGTACTCATTGGACGTTGCTGCTGACTCCTGGGAGGACTGTAGGGCGGTGGAGGTAGCGGCCCAGCTGAAGCTTGTTAGACAACATCGTGACGGACGCAAGCGAGAGACTGGAAGGTGGCTTGCCTTGAGCCTCACCCACAAACTGTCGAGGACGCTCTGCAACGGCAGCTTGTGTAGGACCCCATTCTTGAGGATTATATGGCTGGATGGCGCTACTGCCGGGTGTCTGGGCAGACTGTAGATGACTGGAGCTCATGGAAACAGCAGAGATGGGTGAATGCAGAGAGCTGTTGTAGACGCCAACGGACGCAGTCGCAAGAGGATGGAGGCTCTGACGGAGTCGCGCCGGATCGCGAGTAGAAGTCATGATGAAAAATGTAAGAAGGACCCAGCGACAGCCGCTTAACTCAAAAGATCAGACCGAAATCCCTGCGGCCACCTGCAACAACAGTAGAGACGCTGCGTATCAGGGTCGTGCCTTTGCTCGGGCAGGCAGTGGTGCGTGGGGATGCTAGGATCCGCGGGGCAGCGGTTGGTTGTTGGTAGGGCCGGGCGCGTGCGAGTGAGTCGACTCTCAGGTGAGGATAGAGACAAAGTCGGCAGTCGAGACAAGATAGAGTCGAGAGCCGACACGACAAGGAACAGGTCGTCAGTAGCTGTAGCTGTAGCTGTCACTCACGAGGCGTCTGCGAGCTGAACGCGTCTGTGTCTCTGCAAGATCAGCTCTGCAACTGTTCCCGAGTGAGAGGGAGTTTGTCGGTGAATTGTCAATGGACAATTCTTGACCAATCCCATCTACCGTGGCCGCGGCGAGGACAAAGATGGCATCCTCTACTGTGCAGTTGACTAACTGGAATAAAGGCGTGGTTGAGGATGTATGAGAGAAAGAGGTTGGGGGACTTTTTGGACGAGGGGCTCTGCGACCGATGTTGGACCCCTGCAATGGCAGCACCACCTCAGGCGGCCTCGGTGCCGGGAGCCAAGACTTTGGTAATTAAGTGAGCAATATGAGTGAGACTTTGTAATACTCGAGTCTAGTTTTGTTTATTACCGAGATCCCTGGAACAAGTACTCCGTACATGCATATGATAGACGGGACCGGCATGGAGAGCCAGGGTGAGATGCCACTGAGAGTGGGACACAGGAGAGACACATGGAGGTCTTGATGAGCGGCCTGAGAGTGAATGATAAGGCGGGATTCAGGTACAACGCTCGAGGGCAGGGAGTTTTATCGGGTCACAAGACGGTAATCAAGGTAAATCGGCTGACAATCTCAGGACAATTCTCACATCCTGGCCATTAACCTAGAATGGAAGACATGGATGCATGAATGCGTTGTGAGATCAAGGAGTACTAAGGGCGCTTATGCTTATACAAATAACAGAACCCGTATCCTCTTTCACTTGTAGGACTTTTCATGCTACTCGAGATCTTAATCATTGTCATGATCCAAATATGAGTGCAACGGTTAGTTTGTGAGCTTCTGTCCTGCTTCTTGCATCCATGATATTAACAAGCCGGGCGTTACCCACTTACGAGTTCTTTATTCTGAACCCCGCGGAGGGTTGGCTGACATGGAATCGATTGGGCAGATGCTGGCCCATCGTTGATCTATTCTTAGAGTCTTGCTAGTGCGGTTTGTAGACGTCTATTGGTCGAAACAGTTGAATATGCGGGTGAGAGTGTGGATGTCGGCGCTTAATGGTGTCCTTCTCTGCCTATCACATTTCTTAGTTCCCGCCATTCACTGCAAGACCCAGGGACTTACAGTAGACTAGAGCGGTTCGCCTCTCACTCGCTTGGCCGAAGAGTTCCAGTTTGCATGGCGAACTATTCGCAAGCCCAGGCTCTCGTGGGCTGATGTTCTACCTGCTGCTCTTCCTTGGGGAGAGAATTCATATGAGAATGGCCACATAGATTAAGAGTAAGACGCAAAGATGTTGTGATTTAGAGCTGATGGCCAAGGAGCCGAGGCTCATTTGCCTCGAGCGACGAACAACAATCTGAGAGCCCCATGCTGTTGGTCCTTGTTTCGGATTCAGCGCATGTCCCCTAGCGAATCTGTAACGGTCCAAGCGGCTCCTTAATCGACGGATCTCCGGGTCATGTCACCGCCATTCAAGCCAGAACTTTTCAGGCGCCCAACTATTCCAGCTGCTTCGCGGTCCGAGGACGGCCACTTCTGCCTTATTTCTTCTCATTATCGACGGTATGGGCCCTAAACCTTGACCGAAAAGAATTCAGAGCCACCGCATGTGATGGTGTTTGATATTCGTATGCAACGGCGCCTGTCGCGTTTCCTGCTCTACAGGCATGTGCTTGAGCTGCACCAACCAACTGCGTGTCCGCGGCACAGAAAGTCGAAGCATTAACGGAAACAAAATGAGACTTCTCCTCGTTCACGATGGTTTTTGTTCAGACCTCCAAGCTAGTTCATCCGCGAATTAGTTCCCGCAACATCGTCGCATCGGGTTGCTAAGCTTCTGTTCGAGACTAGCCAGCTTTCAACCCTTCCTTCATTCTTGTCCTCTGAACCATCTCAACCTCGTCAAAATCTCCGACAACGTTCCATTAGGGGAGGTATTGACAAAGATGACAGTTTGGGGAGCTGATCTGACCCAACGAGAGTCAGCATCACCATGAACACGACCCTTTGTTCGTCCCCGAGGAGGAATGATGCCGTGAAACAGCCACAATGAACTTGAACAAAGTCACCTTATAGCGGCAGAGGCCCATGAGAAGACGTTGAGCAAGTGGCTGCTGAGGCGATGAACATCGACTTCCTCAGGCAGAGGCGAGGCTGGGCCGCGAGGGAAATGAGCCCCACTTTCGAGCTAAGGTGGGGGCACAAGGCTCGAACAAAATTCTAGATGGTTCTTCTCCAACAAACTCTCTTCTCTTCAACTCTTTTTATTCCTCTCCCTTCCTCTCTGCAACTTGTTCTCAACAACACCGAGCTCACAAGTTGCACCAGCAAATTCTTTGAGATTGTAAGTACCGCATTATCTCTTCTCGACACGCATCCTCGCATCTTCATGATGAAATATCCAGCTGGCACCAGTCATAGAGTGACTTGTACTCCCTTCGTTGATGACCAACATGCTGTGGTCTAAGACCATATCTGACTCAATTTGCGATGCATCTTTTTACATTTGCCAAATATGTATTGTTCAGGTGCTAACAATACTCCAAGTCTTCTAGTTCAACCGCCACAAGCGACTTCACAATGGTTCTGCACAACCCCAACAACTGGCACTGGGTCAACAAGGACGTGTCGCCATGGGCCAAGGCCTGGTTCGATGAGAACCTTCCCAAGATTGAGGCTGAGGAAGGCGATGTAAAGGCCAAGATCGATAAGGTCCAGAGCCTGGATGGTGATGTCGACGTCAGCCAGCGCAAGGGCAAGGTGATTACCATCTTTGACGTTAAGCTGGTGCTGCAATACTCTGGTAAGAAGATTTTTCACTGGTCCGTAGATCTACTTAGCTCACTGATCAGGATCTGCTCCTGGCGAGGACGATGTTTCGGGCACAATCACTGTGCCCGAGATCGCCCACGACACGGAAGAAGACGAGTACGTGGTACGTAAAACCATCCCCTGCTCTTTCGCCTTCCGTGTTGCGTAGAATAAAGCCGCTAAGTCCCTCGTAGTTTGACGTAGACATCTTTGCCGAGTCAAAGGAGAAACAGCCCGTGAAGGATCTCGTCCGCTCAAAGCTTGTGCCCCAGCTGCGCAAGGAGTTCCAAAAGCTTGCCGGCGCCCTCATCGCCGAGCATGGCAAGGATATCCAGCACGCTCCCGGCTCCAACCCCTCGAGCGGCTTCTCGACCCCTAAAGTCCATCCACAGGGCTCGACTCCCAAGTCTGCTCCCTCGACTGCTCATACCGAGTCTGGCGGCAACGTAAACACCACACGCGTGACCGACAACGAAGAGTTCCGTACTTCTGCCGAGGAGCTGTACCAAGTCTTCGTCGACCCTGCCCGAATTGCAGCCTTTACGCGATCTCCCCCCAAGGTCTTTGAGGGCGCCAAGGTCGGCGGAAAGTTCGAGCTGTTTGGCGGCAATGTCTCGGGCGAGTACCTCGAGCTCGAATCTCCCAAGAAGATTGTCCAGAGCTGGCGTCTCAGCCAGTGGCCCAGCGGCCATTTCTCGAAGCTCCAGATCGAGTTCGATCAGAACGATGTCGACCACGTGACCGTTATGCGAGTTACCTGGGATGGCGTCCCCGTCGGCCAGGAGGACGTTACCAAGCGCAACTGGCTCGAGTACTACATCAAGAGCATCAAGCAGACCTTTGGGTAAGTCTTTTAGCCAGGATGTGCTGTTGCTGTTACTGACTGCCCCAGCTTCGGCACCATGCTGTAAACGAAACGAGTTGCGAAGAACGAGGAGTCAGGGGTCATGGGCTGGTACATATAAAATCGATGCGCTCTCTAGATGAGGGTAGTGACTGGGGACATATGGTTGCTATCATGGCGGCGGATGAATGAGGATGTCGTCTTGAGTTGGACACCCAAGACCTAGAGGCAAAGGTGGTTACGATTTATCATGAGCGACGTGAATGAAATTTAATGCACCGACTGGATACGTCGACAGAACATTCGTGCCCCTACGTGTGATACTTGTATCTCAAGAGGAAGTTCCATGACAGGTATTATGACAAAGCTAACTGGGTGTTGGTAGTTCAGCTGTGAAGAAGATTGCATATCCGGCTGAAGAAGTTCGAGGAACAGTGATGGGAGTCCAGGCCCAGACAGAGGCTCTTGAGCTGTAGTAGCTGGCGGCGTAGGTCTATATTCGCTGCTAGCTGTTGGTGTTTTCCGTCATGCAAAAGTCCCCTCGATCATATTACCCACCACAGCTACCTTGCGTAAGAGGAGAACTCTATATTGTTAGGGTCCAATAGGCTTAGTAGTGAACGAGATTCAGAAAGCTTTTCGTAATCAAGATAAAATGGACTAGACGCTCCGTTACGAGTGGTATGTTTCGCACCCAGCCAGGATAATGCCAAGAAGGGTGTACACACCGGGGATGGTCACAGTTCAGAACTTATTCACTAATTCAGAGCCGCATTAGGGCTCGGAGACTGAAATACTGGAGTAAAACAGACATCTGCGCTTTTGTACGTCTTCACTTGGATCTGACCGGCGCATCTAGTGGCACTTTGTACCTGTGTTAGGATGGGGTCTTTAATTGATCTAAGGACCACGGCCATCTGATATGCTCTACATCTTGATAAGTCAAATATATGCGAATAGGTTTTTCACCAGCAAAGGTTGGCATGAAGCTTATTTTTGCGTAATTGTTCAAAGACGGCCAGAACATATATCATCTAGACATTCCAGTTAGGTGTATATGCTGCGCTTCCGTATGTGTCTGTGCCTTAATCTAAAGTCTACCACCCTTACGGCACTCTTGTCCGTCGCCGTGTCAGACCCGATCGGCCTTTTGCCCAAACGCATAATCAGGGATAAAAACATCAACCATGTTATCCCAGAACCCCATGTCGTAAAGATTCTCGACATTGCCCAAACTCCAGACTCGCTCCCACGGACCCTCACCAGGAATCGGTGCATCATCCTTGGGAGGCTGCCCATCTTGCGTGGTGACGAGGATCTGCTCCGGCTCGAGTGGCCAGCGAGTATAGCGCGGCTCAACTCGTTCGTTCTTCTTCCGCTTCGCAGGCATAGGACGATGGAAAGCGTAGCCATCGCGCATATCTTCCTTCCACTCCGACCACTTGAGCGTCTCGTTCGTCGTGGTGCCGCAGTAAATAAGGTAGATGGTGTAGATGAGCAGACCCCATACAAGCGGAGCGGTGAGAACAGCGAGCAGAGTGGTGGCTCCCATATTGACATTGTATTGAATACCCCATCCCCAACCAGCCATGTATTCGGTTAGTGTCATGTCACTCGGCTTCCATAGAGTCCACTGAGGGCTCCATCTTTGTATTTGTGCTGTAAGGAGTGACAGGCCCAGCACACCACCGTAGGTGCACAGAAACGCGGTAGAGACGAGCAACAGAACGAAGTAATGCTGGTTTCCGTAGCCGACACAAGAATTGATAAAGATGCAGTGATGGTCGGCCTTGGCGACGCAGTGCCCACAGATGCTACAGTGCTTGGAGCGCGCAGGTTTGAGAAGACGACAGGTCCGACACACATGGCCTGGATGGAATAGAGCGTGATCGTAAGGATAGAGAGAGAGATAGTAGGCATGGTTCTCAGGGGTGATGTAACCTGGGTCGGCAGAACAGGCAAGGTAAAGGAATAGATAAGGGAGAAACACTGTGATGGAGGCTGTGAGTTTGGTGAAGGCGCCGATCTTGGGCCAAACCTGTGGTAGGTAGAGATACTCGGCGATGGTAAGGATGAGCAAAAAGAATATCTGCCAGTGTTAGTCTTACGCCTCGTGATAACAGGGATGGCCCCGTGGCAACTTACCACGACAGTCCAATGTCGTTCATGCAACATGTAGTTGCCAAACTGCGATAGATATCTCCATACTCTCCCTCCCGTGAGCAACTGGTCTATCGCGAGAACCGCTTTGGGTATGTGAATCCATATTAACCTATGCAAAGCAGCTATTGGAGTTCGTCTGCCATTCAGAGTCAGCTGGTTTCGAATACGAGGTCCTCTAATTAACACAAACCTTAGAGCGGGCAATCTTCCGAAAAAGGCCACAAAGACCATGAAAGAGATGAACAGAATGAGCAACAATATCGTCTTGAGCGACCCCATGATGGCTACCTTGAGCAAAAGTGAGCGAGAATTGTGAAATGGCAAAAAGTTCAAAATTATGCCAGCTAAGGGCTTGGCGTGAGGCTGTCAGCTGAGGTCACAGTGTCATTTCGTCTGTTCAGCCAGGCAAACCTCGGAGAATAGTAGAAGAAGAACAACGCTTATCAAACAAATCTCAGACAAAGTCACAGGCTTAAAGCGAGTTACAGCTTGCGTTGAGTGATCGTCAACAAGGAAGCAACCGGGGAAGCCGGTGTAGATTGTATGCATCTACTGGTACCTAGGTAGATTCCAATGCACGGATAGGTGAATGCGCCTCAACAGGCACGTGATCGCGCGAGCATCACCACGCGTTCCTGATGGGATGTTTGAGTTGAGGACAAAGAACATCAACCCGCAGGCGGCACCGAACTCACGGCACGTGGATGGTTCAAGGCAATGAGACGAATCATTCAATTATCCGATGAAACTATTATCAACTTTTGTTTTCAATTTTGAGGTCACGTCTTGGCTCGCGTGCTGATCATCACCTTTCTGGACGCGCATCGATTTTATGAGTGAGCAGAGCCGCAACCACTCAAGGTGAGAGCTGCAGGGCTCAAGCGGCATAATGGCGCCGACCATCACCTACAATGGAGTTGCAAGCGCTCAAGGCGGCAACATCTTCAAAGATGTCAGGTTCTGGGTTGCCCAGCGGGTACCGATGAGGAACCACTTCGTCGACCTGATCAAGGTACGCGAACCCAGCAACAGCATTGAGCAACAGCTAACGCGACACAGCAAAACGGAGGGGTTATTGTACTGTTAGAGAAGCATGCTGATATGATGATCGCTGACGAACTGAGGAAAGATGTGCCTCCCGGGTCCTATTCATGGAGGTTCATCCAAGACTCCGTCAAAAACGGCATCGCCCAGCTAAAGGACCGCTACCGCATCGGTCGCGACCCTGACCTTCCCCGGCCTGTTGGAGCAAACCATGCCTCAAAGTCTACCCGCACTCCTTTCACAAAGGCTGATGACGCGAATCTCACTAAATGGGTCCTTTCTCACCCAACTGAACGGACAGGGAACAAGATCTTCCAAGAATATGAGCGGATTGTATGTGCCCCATTCGTTGGATGATGATCAAACTGACAATTTCAGAATCCTCGGCATACCTGGCAGTCATGGCGCAACCGCTATGTCAAGCATTTGACAAAACTCCCATGGGGCCAGCTAGAAAAAATGGCAGCCTCGGCGCCAGGAGATCACAGCGTGGATGAAGTTGTCCCAGAACAGCCGTCCGCCCCGGAACCATCACGTGCAGTCGCTGAGAAGAGGCCGCCAGTCGCCGCTCGACAACCTACCAAACAGGAAGTCGTCAACCCCAGGGACATCATCACTCAAACAGAGAGGGCACCAAAGAGACCAGCACCGCCACCACAGCAAGTCGCAGCTGAATCCTCGTCCGAGGTCCCGCAGGCAGATGACCCAGATGTCGCCGCAGCCAGACAGATATTCAACTGTGACCTGAACGAGTACATCGTCACCTCCGAGGCTGAGATTAAGCATCGCATAAATATCAACGGAAGGACGATTGAACTATTCGACCTGGCATATGCAATGAACCCCTCTCGGGGAGACCAGGAGACTCAGATGACTGACTGGCACGAGGTCGCGGAAACGCTGGGATTCAAAAACCCAAACAACGACGTTATCAATAGACTGCAAATATGCTACGAGGAAAACCTCAAGGACTTTCTGCAGGCTATCGCCAGTTTTGACGTCAGTGAAGAAGAGGCTGTGGAGACGATAGAAGAAGCTGTTGATCAGGATCTCAACGAAGACGACGACCAAGGGCCGGATCCAGAAGAAGCACAGAGAGAAGAAGCCAGCACGCAATGGCCCCAAAGTTATGTGCCTTCTTCACCTCCCATCGGCATTGCTGGAATGAAGCGCTCTGCTGGCCAGCATCCGCGCTCCTCATCTAGACCTAAGAGCAAGAGGAGGCGGTTCGGCAGAGACGAGGAAATTCCATCCACTCCGGACGTGGAGCTAGATCCTCAGTTATCGGCCGCCCATCAAGTTTCCCCCAGTACCCGTCAGGGCCTCCGGTGGCAAGACTACGTTGACGAGAGCGAGGCGTCACAGCAGCTCCCACCGTTGCCTTCCACGCAGGAAGAGTCCCAGGATCTTGGCACAAGGCACTCGCCGAGACGAGCTGTTGGCGTCACGCCTCCTCCGCAGCCCCAGCATGAAGCGCTGGACCCTACACCAATCCCCTTTCCTCTGAGCAAGTCACGCCAAGGGCAAAAGCCGGCTAACCGGAGAGCATCGGCCACTCTTCCGGATCGACATGTCCCACGGACTGAGCAACGAAGAACAAGTCGTGAAACCAACTCCAGAGACGCCGCCCCTAGACGCACAGTCTCCTCAACAACGACGAAGCCAGCAGCCAATCCCCCAAGACGCTCCCTTCCTACCTCGTTCGCATCTTCCGGGACAAGTCTCTTACGGCCATCAACCACCGCACCACATACTCGCGCCCGCGTACCCACTCCACGGAGCACCCAGCAAAGCAGCTCAGACCGGTCCAACCGTCGTAAGATTCAAGAATGGACCGCACACTACGAATCCCTTGGGTTTCCCCGTCCCGTCGTCGTCGAAGGCCTCCGCCGCACAACGCTCACGCCCGGAACCCTGGCCCAGACCGTGATGCAGCATCTCAAAGACGGCAAGGGTGTGCCTCTCAACTACGAGGGCATCTGGACAGACCGCGATGACAAGGACCTGGCCTTTGCGGCAGCCGTGGATTTTTCACAGGCTCCGTCGGATGCAGCTGAGGAGCGTCAGCAGCAGCGTGCTCAGAAGGCGCATAATCGCCTCGTCAAGAAGCACGGTTTTGCGAGGTTTGAGCTGAGAAAGACGTTCCTTGACGCCCAGACCATGGAGATGGATGGAGGCGCCGCGGAAACATAGGATTTGCTCCGATGGCTCTTTTCCACCTAGCTGGCATTCGTGGCTAAAGTTGATATTTTCCTGGTAGTGTATTAGGAGTTACGGCGTTGGTTGGTTGCGTATCGGCCGCAACATGGGAGAACGTCTTTGCCTCGAAATACCCGGGCCCTAACCCTGAGGTCCTGTTGGTTTGTCCCATCATAGGACATGCTACGACTCTGCTGTTCGTTATGTTCTTGCACCTTAGATATTCCTCCATCGAGCAATGACAAGACATTATGTAAAACATGAAATTTGCGTGAACTTGACCCGTATAACTCCTAAATAATGGACCACGTAACCGAAAAGAGTCGCTTCTGACGTTGAAATAAATGCGCCAGCCCATGTTCCAGCGCTAGCCTTTCTATCCCATAACCCGTGATCCTTTCCCCAGACCTATAGTCGATAGCAAAAAGTAATTGAGGCCGAGATAGAAACCGAAAACACCATTCTGCTCCAATGTCCCATATCAACCGCGTTTCCGATCCCTTTGTAGCCCGTAAACGACATTCAAGCATGCAGCCCAATGTGAGGTTGAAAAGATCATGTCGAAGATATAAGCTGTTAAATCATGCTGACAAAGTCGTCGGGTAGACCATCGTTGATAAGTGTCTCGTTGAAAGCCAAGTGAGGAGACGGCATTGCAGGCGAAGAAATGAAGAGATCTATGAAGTTCCGCAAATTCGATACAGTGAAGCCTGCGAGTTCGCCTGATATTGTTAGACATGACCATACAATTAGCAGCTTGGACTGACCTAAGCCGACGAGCCACAAATTGCGCCAAAGTGAGGGCTGGAGACCATATGATCCCATTGTCAATGACAGTGCCGGAAAGACGATGTATGGCCAGAGCCCAGCAAGCCCAAAACCTCCAAATACATAGTTCTGAAAGCCGGCAGCCGAAGCGACGGTAGCGTCGAGCGTTTCAAGAAGTTGACTGGTTCTTCGCTGTGCTTGGTCTAGGCGCCATTCGTGACTGTCATATTTGACAAGCAGATTGTCCGCTAGGCCGTCGAGTTTCTCCATGTTCTTCAATCGGTTAGTAAACAAACATGGGCGTTGAGTCAAGACTTACCTCCTCGATTTTCGCTTGCCTCTTCAGAATACTGTGTGTCTGTTTCTCTGTCATATCCTTGGTGGCATTAACATGTGAGCATTGCAAACATTGTGGGTTGAACTGACAAGTTGGCTTTGAATTGACGCGGACGATGCCACCGCTACAGTCAATGCTGTCATGAAAGCATTGATCTCGCTGTTTGCTCTTTTTGTTACAATTTGAAGGGCAACTTCTTGTGAGGAAGCAACTGCGGCAGCGTTCTCCTTGGTTTCGCGGATCAGGAGTGCCAGGAGTTGATGAAGGCTTCTTGCATCTTCTAACCCGTCTCTGATAGTGTCTCCTGAGTCCTGTTCTTTGTTAGATCAGATCTATGTCTGAAAGAGGCTACTTACTTTTGCAGCTTGAGCTAACTGCTCCTTTAAGATATTGCCAGCTAGATTCAAGTCTGTTTGAAGCTGGTGAACTTGGGGACCGAAGTTTTCGACCAAATGGCTTGCGGCCTTGAATGCCTGGTTCAAGGACTGCAGCCGCTCTTCCATTTCAGTCTCGATTTGGTAAGTAAGTTTCTCCAGAATCTTGGTGACACGCTGATAGAGATGAATATTCTCGTCTGGAGTATGGTTAGTAAGGTGTTCTCCATGATCAAGACCTACTCACCTTTTTCGTGATCCGCTCTGGCGGCCTCACAGAACCTCAGCGCTTTATGTCGGTAACTAATCCATGTATTCCAAGCAGAATCTGACTGAGCAAGACCCTCGAGGCAGTTGTCGATCTCGAGTGTGGAAACGTGAAGCTGCGGAACGGCGGGAATAGGTAGGGCAGATAAGGTTGTCTCTCGGAACTTAGAGCAGGTGGAAGGAATCACGAAACTGCCTCTCTCCAAATCGCATATGGCAAGACTTGCGGCGTATGAGTCGACAAAATCCCTCGTGGCCCTCCCACTGTCAATATGTACCGTCGCCTCATCTTGGCCGTTCAGGAGGTGGCAGTTGTTGACCAGGAGGCGTGCGGCGATCCGATGGCACAAAGGCTCGGATTCCAACTCGTGAAGTTCTTGAAGTGCAGCGCTATACACACTCGACATTTGCTGCTCAGACTGCTGATGTTGAAGGGGGCTGCCACTGCCTTGCGGGTGCCGAACGGTGCCTTCATCTGCCAGTCGTCAGTCTCAGGAGCCGCGAGCGAAAACACGAAACTTCAAGCTCACCACGAATGTGTCTTTGCGCACGCCATGAGAAGGCTTGTGCTTGCTGTGCAAAGATCGCCAGTATCAACAACCCGAAGAGCAATCTCGCAATCTTTTGCGGCATCCTGAAAGTCAGACTGGATCATAAGGGACAGACTGGAAGCAGATAACTTGCTGCTCTGCTTCACAGCGTCAGCTCGGAGTTGCTTTTTAGCAGAATGAAAGGTAGTTAGTATTGTTGGGGGGTTGAATGAATCAAGGGGAGTGGAGAGATGGAGAGATGCGAGGGTTTAGTGAAAGTAGAAAGGCACAAAAACGTCTGGTTGGGTTAGCGGAAGGCACGAGATGTACCTCTTCCTCGAACAGGCAACAGGAGAAACTGGGGCATCAACGTAAGGTAAGAATAAACGGAGCATAGCTCCTGCATCAAACTAAAGTGCCTACGAGTAGGTACTCGAGATCAGGAGCATACAGCCCATATTATATTCTCTGGTTTCAACTCTCGACACGGCCGAAAACGGCTATTTCTGATCGTATCTAGAGCTGTTGAAGCTATCTTCACGAACAATAGCTAGACACTCATGCTCAATTAGCTGCTAATGCAGTTTTAGAAGCACCAGCCAACCGCCGGCAGGTAGTATTGTGAGTGACACTATTGTTGAGAGCAATCTCCAGTACCAGAAAACACTTCATGGGCATTTGCACTATGCTGCATAATCGGGAACCAATACGCTGGCAAGTACATGGAAGCCTTGGAGCCTCTCTTGATGGGATGTATAGAAGCGACTTAGTCATACATCTTCATCACCCAGAGGCTTTCCTTTTCGTGCTCGCGAGGGCATTGTCGCCGGAAATGGCTCAGCAATTTGTGAGAGATTGATTCAGATTAACGCAAGCTCCCTTTTTCCATGTGGCTCAAGCTCTCTCGAATTACTATATCCCAAGGGCTTGTTTTTATATCTACCTTACTCGCTGAAGCCTAGAACCTTATTCCTGGCCCATCAGACATAGATATCCATAAAGGGGGAGTTCGCAGTTGCTCCTTCAAACCCCTCGCATGCCTTTTCGGTCGATGTAAAACGAGGACACATCGAAGTTCAAGTGATAAACTCGATCAGTGTTGATGTCGATCTTGGTCAGGTGCTAATGTACAGTCTGTTGAAGCGAGCTAGATACTCACATGCAGGCAAAGAAACTATAGCCAGCCTACACGGTCAGATTTCTCTATAAATTAGGTAAGGAATTCTAGCATTCTAAGAATATCTATACTAATCTGGCCAACCTTGGGAGACCCCCAGATAATACCTTGGGGGAATCTGCCCCAGCGGCTGCGTTTTCCTTTATGCACTTGATTCTATTCGTACGATTCACGGGTATATTTCTTTTGCTCTCATCAATATTGGTTTTGAATAGATGAACAGTAACATCGGTGAACGCCATTGGTCAGAAAGGCCGCAAAACATACGAGTTCTAGACCAAGCCCTCCCCGGTCTCGATCAGACGGTTTTTGGAGCGGCCGTCCCCACCGACAAAGAGAGGCTAGTGACGACATTCAGAGACATTGTGGGCCGTTGAAAGAACTTGACCAGAGAGGGCGAACTGTAGCCGTGCGTGATTCAACGTCATAGGACATGCAAACAAGTATTTGGTCACTCTCCCAGGAGGCAGAGTTTCGAAATGAAGCCTTCACCGAACAAACCCTTGCGCGTATCCTCAAGGTTCCAGGTTACATCGGGTCGGGGTACCTCTACCGGGCTGAATGCCTGTGATTGGCGCTCCGTTTCCTGCACGACTGTTGATTCGCCGTTTCTTTTTTCCTTGTGGCTGCTTGTTGACCGTTTCAACGTCCCCGCCATCTTTAACTGAGAAGCCTCAAGAAAAGAACCACGACACTTGCGCATCGTTTTCCAACGCAGCTTCGCCCAGCTTCAGGTTTCCTACTAGCCGGCCGTGTGTGTGCTGTTATTAGACGGCCCCTCGGAACCGTGCAGAAAACGTTCGCGGCGAAGAGACGTCACTGAATTGCAGGACGTATGAATGGCGGAGAACAGTTGTCGGCATTATTTTTTACACTTACATTCACGCCGGAAAGGTAACACTCACGATATAAAAAGAGCCAGCTGTGGCCTTGTCTTATAGAAAACTCACGTCAAGTAATAGGGCTTATCACCATCTCCATGAGTGGGAGAGTACAGCTACTTCAACAGCAAGACTCGAACAGAGTGATTAGACAGAGACGCCTGGGAAAAAGAGGCACGTCGCGTATTTAGACAGAATGTGCATGCAGGTAGATCGGCAATTTGCGTGCGGACACGTCGGTTTCTACGCCATACGATGGTGTGGCCTCGCGTTCAAGGGGTGCAAAGGCCCTTCGCACAAGCACGATGTCGTTTATGAGGTGGAAAAGTGCACAGACTGCGTGCGGAAAGAGAATCTTCCCAAGCCCTGGGTTCCTAAATGATAGAGAGCGGGTGGAGCATGCAGAGGTATATGAAGAACGAGGGTATGATGATGATTTACAACGATCTTTTGAGGGCAGATATATTTTATAATTTTGTTACTTTTATACAAATGCCACCGCTACAAGGTGACGAGTTGGTACGAATAGCTAGCATGCGAGCCTAGTAAGTGAACGAAAGAAGAAGAAATGAACACACCCTCTCGTTTTAGATGTATACATGCATTCTCTCACCTGGATGATGCTAGATAGCAGCCATCACTAACGAGGAGGAAGGAAATCTCCCGGATTCCCTTGTCCGGGCCTCGAATACATGAAATGATTGGCAGTTCTGGTGTGGTAACGCCAGGCAGTAAAGCAAGGGCATGCAGAGCTGAGCTCCTTGCAGTCCCTGCAGAGCTCGTTGATGTCTCCCGGGAAGCCCAAAGTCTTGTGGTCGCCGCACCCGTTTTGGAACATCTTACCGCACAGAGTCGCGGCCTCGTCGCGGGTCTCGATGTTCTTTTCCGACATCAAGGTGCCAAAGGCGTACCAGCAGTCGCCAAAGACACACTCACTCTGCTCAGGCGGCGGCGGCGGCTTGGTAGTATCTGGGGCCTTTGGCTTGGTCTTTTCCGGCTTGGGCTTGGGCTTAGGCTTGGGCTTCTGCTTGGGCTTCTGCTTGGGCTTCACCTTGTCCTTTGGGCGACCATGCGAGAATTTGGTCCTGCCCTTGACAGCGTCGCCCTTGTGAGGTTCGTGCTGGGTAGGCTTTGGCCCCGAGTCCATGGTGAGAGCTGGTCGAGGGGGAGGAGCTTGCTCCTTTCCCCTGACGCAGTACCAGGTGCCCTCGATAATCTTAGACTTGCAGGCCGGCCAGTTGGTAGAGGGAACGGCTGGGTTCATATGATTCCACTGCTCTGGAGTGAGGCCGTACGCAGCAATCATGTCCTTGCAGTTGGCTCCTTTGTGGCCCAAGGCGAATTGCTCGCAGTGAGGATAGCGAGGATCCAACATCGGAGCCGGCGTGTTGATGGGCACTTGACGCTTGTAGTGGTAGGTGGGCTTGGGGTTGCGCTTGGTAGTCTTCGATTTGGTGGTCTTGATCTTGGTAGTTGTGGTTCTGGTCGTAGAAGATGCCTTTTTAGTCGACGATAGTGTAGAAAGCGATGGAGGAGCATCGTCTCTTGCGCCAATGCAGAACCATATGTTGAGCCGGCAACCCAATTCATGGGTAGCTCGTGGGTTCCAAAGCCTGAACTGCTCTTGGCTGACATGGTTCACGGCCGCGATGTCACTGCAATGCAAGCCCCATCCTGAAGGACGATAGAACTTCGTGCAGTAGGGGTAGATGTTTGCGAAATGCGGAGTGGGGGTTTCGATGGGATTCTCAAGGACTTCTGCGTTGGACAAGTGTCCAGCAAGGACAGCCGCAGCGGCCACGAGCTGAAGTATGCCCACCATTCTGAGAATTGTGTCGGACTCGCTGAATCACTCGGCCTGTCGCTCTTGGCCGTGAACGAGGAGAGTAGCACTTGAACCGGCCTCCGAAGATACAGGGAATCCCATTTTACCTCGCGGTTGCACATCACTATATAGCAGATTACCAATTGCCCATGACATCGAAATTCGGCTGCTTCGTGAAGCATGAATAAGAACCTGTATGGGGATCAACAAGTTATTGACGACTGAATGCAGTAGCGTTTGCTGACGAGCAATGAACAGTCCATCAAAGGATCGCCGTTTCATGTAGGGTAATAGTGGTTGCTAGCTCGTCACTTGAGAACGCAATAGCCAAAGCATTGACCTTTTAACAAGACCCTAGAACCCCCCTCGAGAAAGGCTACATGTCGTGGGAATAAGATGCTTTCATACACGAGTTATTGATGCACGAAAACAAAGGCACTGGGATGCAGCCCGCTGCTATGCTTGTGGATGGTTGAGATTGAATCCATCGCGGAGAAATCAAACTCCACCGCCGGAGCTGAACTCAAGAAACGTTTCATGGGACGACAGGCGGCGCTAGCCAACCAACAACAGCTTCCAAGGCGAGACAGAAACGACCGAGCCCACCATGAGGATAGTCCCCACCCTCTCTACAAGCGTCCTGGAGCTTCTTGAGTGGTCTCGACGGGGGCTAGAGCATGGCAGCTGAGCCTAGAGGCACAGGCTAGAGTCGCTAGCACGAGGCTGAGGGCTTTTATTGAACCAAAACCGTTGCCAAGAGCTGACACGAAAGCGGCCATTTAGCGGTTTTGTAGTGGAGAGATGCGCTGATGGAAGTTGAGGCAGGACGAGCGCTAGTAGAAGCAGCGGGCAATAGACGACACGTGATACGTGGGATTCTAACACCAGGAACAAGGATTGCGATGATCTCCCAGGCTTCTCTAAAACACAGTCAGCCCAACCAGCGAATAGAATTAACCTCAGGCCCTCTGAGTTTCTCCAACATTCAAACGACAGCGAATGACAGCCATCAACAGCCCTCGACGGCCAATGACAGGAGCGGCTTCGGGTCGGCGCGAGTCAGCCAATAGTCGCGGTCTTGGCCATCGTACAATTCCCCTCCTCAGCCTTGTCAATCATACGATGTCGCCCAGGCAAGTGGACTTTTTCTGCTACGCCAGCGGCCCAGCGCTCCCGGGAGTCTCCAGGGCCCCTGGAGCTGGAACCGCAAAAGACGGGCCTCGTCGAGTCGTCGAGGTAAAAGTCACGCCATTGCGGCCGACAAACATCACGACGCCGACCCGGCAGTGGGAGAAGAATCCGCTCTCCTTCACCCCCGTCCCTTGTGCTTTGCGTCTCGCTTGCAGAAAGGGCAAGAAAAAGTTGGGAGACGGTTGGCAATATCACCAGCCACAGGCGTCAAGGAAAAACCTCATCCCCAACGTCGTCAACAGCAACGACATTATCAATCGGGAGCGAAATCCGTCAATCGGGGCCCCCAGCACCAGCAGCAGAGCAAAAGATCCCACTGCGGCGAATCCGACGACACACAAGAAAGCAAACCCGGGTTTTCCTTGACTATCCTTTCGTGTCCTGTCCCAATCCCAAGCAAGTCTCAGGATTAACTCCCAGTTCCCCGTCCCCGCGCACCTGGGCCTGGGCTCTCGAACCAACGAATTGGGAGCCGCATCCGTCCGCTCGTCCTGTCGACTGATGCTTCTCTCCCTGTAAAACCCTTCACTCCCTCGTCCAACGTCTGCTCCGTTCTTGTCTACAATTTACTGTCTCGGGTTACTGGTAACTGTGGCTAAGAGCTGTTGCTGGATATCCACTTGCTTTGAGTCAAAGCTCGCCGACCTCATCAAATCTACAGCGAATCCCACCACCAAATCTTTCGCCCTGGCCCGTCTGCCCTGGCCATCGCCGCCGCCTCGGTCGACCCATCTTTCCTCGCCGCATCTCATCTTCTCCGCTGGCCTCTCGTCTCTCCTCGCCCTCCCGGACTCGTATCCCATTAAGCTCACTTGGATCTGGCCTCAATCTCGACGACACCCCACTCGCCATCTCCCCCGTCTCGAGTCTCCCGTCCCCGGTTTCCTAGCTTCTTCGATCTACAACCACCAGCTTTTACTCTCACTATCTTACCCATCGGTCAACTGAGAATTCTCGTGCATCGTCTCATTGCTTTTGCGAGGCTGTACCCACGACTACGACCCTCATCCACCACCATCCGTCCCCGCAACACTCTGCGTTGACACACCAACCCCCTCAACACCCCTCAACGCCGTCGCGACGACTTTGCGATTGTTCCGACTTCCTCCTCGAATTACCCGGCTGTCTTTCGGAACAGAATCCTCAAGGTCAACATCTGTCGTCACCCTCGCCGCGAATTGAGCCGGCCTTAGCCTTCTCCGGGCCGCTGACACGAGATCCCACGTCCTCGACGACGATCAAGGCCTCGCAGGCCGGGATGCCGTGTTAGCAATGGATCCCAATCTCCTCAGCTTTTTCTCGGTGCCCAACAACCAGACACTTAACCCCGTGGATCAGAATGCCGACTCGTCGACCAACGCAGTTTCGCACCACCAACAGGAGCCCTCGCCATGGAGGCCCCCGGGCTCAGAAGGTGAAATGGGCATTCCCGACAGAACCTCTGCTCCCCAAGGGGGAGCGCTGCCCTCTTACGACTACCAATCATCTGCTCCGTCCGACATTACTTTCACACAGGCCCCCATGCCGTCACCTTATACCCAACACAAGACCGTCCTACCCACGAGGGGACCTCCACGGAATCATCAAAGGAGAAGGGATGCGCACGAGAGAAAACGCACAAAGGTCGACACAGAGTCTGCTCTTGAGTCGCTAGACTATTGGATTCAGTTTGATGACGAAGAGACGGACAGGACGGGGAGTTATGAGATTGACTTTTCGAAGCGTTACGATGTGATGAACCCCAGCAGCAATAGCCGGTATGTTTCTTTCGACATCATTGATGATTAAATCTCGAGGCTGATTCGATAAGGCCGGGCTATGGCTCAAGCTCAACGACGCCAGGACTCGGAACTGGCATCTACGCGACCGCTCCCCCTTTCAAGGGTGGGGATTACTTTGATGACAATGCTCTAGATAACGCACTATCTGAAGACGAAGAAGGGTTTGACTCAATGAGCCTAGAGGAGCACCTGGCGAAAATCGAGACGATGCCACCACCTGAGGTTCCTCCTAGGGAAGGCCTGTACTCAACGCCGCTCAGCTGGGAAAGGCCAGAGCCAGGACTACGGATGGAACCAAATTTTGGCATGGGAGAAAGCCCCGGAGGTATGAATGCAGGTGCAGGTGGTTTTGGGCAAGCAATACCCGGAATGGGCAATCAGGTCCTGAGCAACGACGAGCAACGGCGACTGCTTGCCATCGCCATGAATACGGGTCGGACGCCAGGCAGCTATATGCCGCCTAGTGGTTTTGGTCTTGGCTTTGGGGCTGGTCTCGGTTCAGGCCTGCCACCGGAGTTTAACACCAGCATCGACTCGATCTTGGGAACACCTACCGGGGAGCATAGCCAGAAGCAGACCCCAACGCCGGCCGACAGCACAAAGGCACCGTCTCGGAATCAGGATATAAAGACAGAGGCCTCGAGTGAGACTGGCACGGCCTTGAGTTCTTCCAGACCACCACTCTCACGTACCAATACGGGCACTACCGACAAGGGCAAGGACAAGGCTAAGTTTGGGGATCGGACGGCTCATAACGATATTGAGCGAAAATACCGAACCAACCTTAAGGACAAGATCGCAGAGCTCCGTGATGCCGTGCCAGCCCTACATTCCATACCAGAAGATGGAGTTGAAGACGGCGAAGGAAGTTCACAGCGAGCACCCAAAGTGAGCAAGGTCAGTGACATTCACACAAACCTACTCTTGAAGCTCAATAACTGACATTTTCGCAGGGTACTGTCTTGACCAAGGCAACCGAATATATCCAATACCTAGAACGGCGCAACAGGGCCATCATGAAAGAGCATCAGGAGCTAGCCCGGCGCCTGCAGGCATTCGAGCAACTGCTCAGTGCCTCAGCCCGACAGCCATTCCTGATGCCCAACCACAGCCGGACACTCTTCGACCCGAGAGGATTCTGCTAAATAGACATTGTTTCGTTCCAAGTGTGTGCTTGGGATTGTATAAATATACCCCAGAGATGAATCGTGCTGCATTCACTGCTCATCCTGCTTTCTACCGTCGTTATCTTCCCTATTTACTGCTAAGCTGATTTGTGCTGTTTGTGAATCGATTGATACGTGTTGCTGGTTTGGGGAGGTGATCTGGGGCGATAGGGTATGAGAACGGACAATGCTGAGTTGAGACCGCGGAATTATTGTTTCTACACATGTGAGTACTACCCTGAGGTCGCGCTTAATTCGGGCTATAGAAATGAAAGGTTGGACAGAGGCAAGTGAACCTATTACAACGCACATACGGAGTACATGCAGGGTAATTTCACCTGCATTTGTCGTGGCTTGAACCATGGAGATGATCCCGGTTCGTGAACCGAACGCGGCTTTGTTTTCTGCATCGAGCTGCGACAACAAAAGGTAGGCAGAGCAACAAAATTCGAGTGGGTCATGAAGCGTGACATTAGACCGTTATGGTCGCATTCATGGGTATTCGGGTAAGGTAAGGTATCATACATTTTACATGCTCCAGGTCTATCCGTCTATAGCATCCCTTAGTAATACATGTCATCGCAGCGCCTCGATATCGGCCACTTCTTTCACCGCCTCAGTTGAGAGGATATACGGCGAGTCGTCGTCTACACACACGCTGTCCTCAATTCGCACGCCCATACCTCTGAACGCGGCCGGCCAACGGTCATCATTGGGGACGTAGACGCCCGGCTCGATGGTGACGCAGTGTCCCTGACGAAGCTTCTCGCGCCGACTGAAGCCCGGGCAGTCGTGCACATCAAGCCCGATGTAGTGTCCGACGTGATGCGGGAACAGCTGATCAATGTTGGCCATGGAGACGTCGAAGCCGATACTGCGTAGCTCATCCACTAGTCCACGCGCAGTGATGTTGTGTATATCCTCGAGTGAGAGACGGGCGCTCTCACGGCAAAGAGAAACACTAGAGCGCTGCACCTTGAGAACGGCCTCATACAGGTCGCGTTGAGCGGGGGTGAAACGGCCAGAGGCAGGCCACGTGCGAGATATGTCGGTGATGTAGGTCCCGTATTCGCCGCCTGCGTCAATGAGGATAAACTCATCCTCGCGGAACGTGCTGTTGTTGACGGTGTAGTGTATGCAATTTGCGCGCTCGCCGCCAGCCACTACGGGAATGTAAGCTGGACCATCACAGCCCTTGACGGCAAACTCATGGTCGAGAAACATATGTAGGTCCTTCTCACGCTTCCAGGGCCGGCGCATGGCGTCTGTAATGACGCGCCCTGAGATCTGGCCCGCGAGGCGCATATTGGCAACCTCGGCCGGGCTCTTGACGGCTCGGAGTTTGTTCATGACAGAGTAGAGTGGTGTCCGCGCGGGGCGAGACTCCTGTCCCGAGAAGAAGCGCCATAGCCAGGTGGCTGTTGCAGAAATACTGCCCTTGGGAGGCTGTGAATCGGCGTAGACAAGCTTTGCCGACTCGAGTATCTTGGGGAGCAGAGTCTCTGCTGAGCTGATGGGATGCGCTTCGTCGGCATTGAAGACATCGCGCGCAGCTTCGACGCCGTTGCGGAAGCCCATCCATTGCTCCTCGCGCGGGTTCTTGGGTTTGACAAACAGCCGAAAGGAGTAGTCGCCATACTCTGGGCCGGTCTTTTGAATTACAGCAATGGCATCGCCCTCGAGCCAGCCGGTAAGATAGAGAAAGTTGGACTCTTGGCGGTAAGGGTGGAAGACGGCGCCGGACTTGAACTGTAGAGATGCGGCGTGCAAGATGGCAACGCTGCCGTCGGTCATGGAGTGTGCGAGGGCGGCGCGGCGGTCGGCATACTCTTGGGCCGTGATGCCGGGAGTGAGCTCGCCGGCTTTTAGGATATGTGGATGAGTTTCGTGGACGGGCTGGCCGAAGCGGAGGTTGGCGGCGGAGACGGAGGCATAGGAGCGGCGGCCGGCCGGCGCACGTCGGATGTGGGAGGACGACGAGATAAAGGTTCGGCGTGTCGCCACCGTCGTCGTCGATGATATACTTTGCGCCGCTATGCCTCGGAGGGGCAGATGAGGTTCGAGGCACCGGAACGAAGCTCGAGGGAGCTTCATTTTAGCTGTCTGAAGAAGGGATTGGTGAGCGAGAGAGCATTGCCTCGGTATAGAGGGAGAAGATTCTTACAATGGAAGTAATTGACCTCTGCACAAAATCGGTATTCTTGACAATGACGCTGTTGGTGACGCAAAATCTGGGTTGTCGTGGACCGGGATGCCGAGGCTAGGCGATTGGAGGACGAGGGATGTCGGGTCCGACTGCGGGAGGCGGGAGGCGTGAGGCGTGAGGCGTGAGGCGTGAGGCGTGAGTGAGGCTCAAGGAAAACGGATGGAAGTTTCTCTGTTTCAAGATGAATGCCTTTGTGTGTTATTCTCTCAACATCTATGTACGCTAATTGACCAATCTTTGATACATCTCAGCATTCCTCTACTGACGTTTCCATTAAACCCTCTCAAGATGTCTTAACCCGGACTGTTTATTCTCTCATGTGAACCCCCGTTCCCGGACGAGGCTGAAATTTGTTGTTTGGTCTCGTCTCTCCACTCCCAATCTCCCGTTTCTGGCTGTAGCGGCCTCTGGTTGCTGAGGTGCCGCCCCCCGGGCCCGTGCATGTTTTTGGCAGTGGAGGATCAGGCGCCTGGCGGCAGGCCACAGAAGGCCTGTGCCGGGGGGGTACAGGGCTCCAGCGGCCCTGCTAGGCCATGTCTAGCAGCGGTGCGAGAGCGCACCATCGCCCAGGAGAGGCATAGCGCTGTTGTGCCAAGCGCGACAGGTCTGGGTGGGCTCCCACAACACGACCACGCCTCTTTCTGCTCAGTCATCAAACTGACCTGGTTTCTCTCCAAGCAAAAGCACCAGGCCCAGGCCAAAAGGTCAGAATAACAGAACCCCAGACTGTCCGAGGCGCGGGACTTGTTTGTTCTTGTTGGACTTTGTTGTTGTTTCTGTCTCTTTTTCTTCCTTTTCATCCTCGCCTGCTTGTTCCTCGTCTCATGCTCGGTAACATCTCTTAACTACTAACCATTCCTCTTTGTGCCGCTTCTGGACGTGTCGGGTCTCCGCGTCGCGTGCTGCTACGACCTACCTCTCGCCTCTCCAGCCCCTCCTCACCACCACCACCACCACCAACAATCGCCCAGCAAGCAACAATAAATCGGCCAAAACTCGATCCTCATCATCTCCGTCGCTTGAATTTACAGCTCCTTCGCCCTCTGCTCTGG
>JAJODA010000447.1:0-45064 GCA_021730345.1 Fusarium cicatricum
GCCGCTGGACTGCTTGTTCAGAACATCCCTCTTGGCCTTGCGTAGATTGATCTTCAAGAGGAGAAACAGCGGGGCACAGACGACAGGTGTGAGGAATGCATAGATGCCAAAGCCCCATGGCCAGCCAATGGTGGCGAGAATCCTGTCGGAGGCGTAGGACCCAGCAAACGCTGAGATCATGTAGGGAGATGAGGTGAAGGCATATGCCAGGGCTCGGTTCTTGAGTTTGGTAGCATCGGCGGTTATGACATCGATACTGTAGATGAGGCCAGTGAAGCCGACTTGGTAGAAAACCTGTTGTTTTTCGGTATATCAGCATCGTTCCGCCCAGGATCCCCTCGTCTAGGGTCGTTGCTCACATTGGCAGCACAGTAGGTAGAAAGATCCTTGCTCGTCGCCATGAGGAGCAAGCCCAAGGTGGAAAAAGCAACCATGAGAAGGTATCCTTCAGCTCGACCCCAAAGGTCAAGAAGCTTGGCCAGAGGAATGAAAACAGCAGCCGTCATGGAACTGGCGACGACTTCGATGACATTCAGGAGGGAATGCGCCCCCCAAGAGCTGGTGACATTGGGCACAAGGTTGCCGACTGTCGAGCCCTGGAACGCCTTGAGGAGGTAGACAAGCCAGATGGAGATAAAGACCCCAATCAGGGACTTTCTATCCCAAACGAGAGCAATGGCCTCCATGTCCCTGACACCTTCTGTCACATCCTCGGTCGGCAAAGCCTCGTTAGCGTTGGGCGAGATTCCATCCTCGGGCGATTGACTGGCTGGACCCTTTTCATGATTGGCAACAGTGGTGACATTCGTGGGCGACTCGGCACTCGATCGGTCCGAGTCTGTGTTTTGATGAGGCCGGAGCCTGTTCCAGAGTTTCATTTTGGGTGTCTGTCATGTGCCGGTCACAGATGAAGGAAGACGGCGTTTCTGAAGAGATCAAGGGGATGGCACTTGCATATAAATTGCACTGCCTAGACCACTTTTCTACGAGTGGAACTGATCCAGAAGATTTAAAAAAAAATCTGCATCTGATAAGATCATCTTGGGCCGTTGGTTCTGATGTCAACCGGCACAATCGGCATTGAAGCGTGGGATGGTAGGGTGATTAAATGGGTCCCAGTCTTCTGATCTGCAGGGATCCCAAGAGATCATGGACGACCCAGGATGCCAGAGTTCCACGCGAGATTGTGCTCGAGACGACGCTGAGAGGCGAGGCACGGTGTAATACCGAGAGAAACGTAAAACGCGGGAACTTCTCTTTGCATGACCTGATCTTATCTGATCCTATGCGATGGATAAGATGAGTACCTCGGCTTGAGCGTGGGATCCAGCTGGGGCGGGCAGAAGAGGAGCTGGAAGATGAGCGGATCAACAACTCCACAGAGGCACTCCACCTACGGCTCACGCGGCATTTAGTGCCTCTTATGGAGTAGCAAATTACGGGAATACTACGTGTTTAGAGCATAGAATCGATGATTGAAAGGTCCGTTCTGCCCTCGCAAGCGCGTTGATTTGAAGGTGCCGTGGTGGAGCCAAGAAATAGCCAAAAGACGGGCTAATTTCGTACTAACATGATCTCGTAGAATAACCCGGATGATGGACCGACTTGATGAACAAAACTCCGCAACCCCCATGTGACCGCACCCCAGCTTGTGCAGAGCCTCACTGATGTTTTTCAGCATACCAAACTTCGCTTAACCGATCTCTAACCTTCCAGTCGTTTATCTCTAAGAAAGCGGTCACTAGAGACTCTCCCAAGAGTGCACAAATTACTGAGGTTCGGCTCTACCAAGCCGCAGTCCACGGGAAAGTATGTCCGCAAGAAACCCGACAGAAGGCTGGCTAACACCCCTGTTGTTGTTACCAACCTCTCGGCTCCCACGCGAGCGCACAGATCTATCAGCTTGGCATGCATCTTAGGGCACAATGAAAGAAGAAACGGACAAGGACAAGAAGCAAAAGATTTGTCTGAGAGACCTGAATCATTCGATCATGAATACCCACTTCGTTGGTTCAAAGCGCAGTAGTGGAGCTTCAGGGAGGGCATAGCTAACGTATTCGTTTGATCCTTGTGATGATGCCTTGGCAAAGGTTGTTGCGGTATAGGGACCAACCAAGCTTGGTAAAAGTTTCATGAAACCATCTTAGTATGAGCGCTGCGTTACTCAGGATGATAGGCTTGTATCTCTATGTAGACTGGTCTGCTTGTAGCCGTCCGGTACTTTGACAAAAGCCCTGTTACTGACGATCAACGCTTGCTACGCTCCTTGCCTCTCTCTAGGGAGACTTCATTCCAAGAGGAGACAGAATGAAGTAAAATAATTCTTTTGAGAGCTGGATTTCTATTCAGCAGCTCCTATATAAGTAGAAGCTTACCAGATGACAGGGAAAGATGCTTAGGATAATGCACGGTAAGTATAAGTAAGACCCAGGCTAGTAGACCAGGAGTTCAGCAAGTGGAACAATATCCATTCAACGTCTTCTACAGCAAGCAGAGATTTTGTTGCGCGCTAGCAGCATTTTGTCAGAAACCAGACATTGACGTGAGCCTCTGGGACGGACGCCAAAGATATGCTCTAACAAACAAAAAGCCGAATAAGAAAGCTCAATATTAAAACCATGGGACACCAAGGAGGACATCCCACTTGCCACATTTTGCATAGCTGTAACAGCTCCAGCAACATTATTTCCATAATTCTCGACTCAACATCTGAACGAAGAAGGCAATTTGCGTACAAGTCGCCTTCTTCACCAAGTTCGACGGCACGAGGCAACAAACGGAGAAGTAAAGTGTCTTTGACAAATCCAAGTGATTGTACCAGCGAGACGAAACCAGAAACAGCTCTCCTAGCCTGTGCAGGTATGCGTGCCATCCAACATGCTTCCAACCTCATCCAGTTTCTTCTGCCAAGAGTCCGACTCTACTTTTCTGTCCTTGTGTTTATCCTCGTTAGGTCCCTCGACATCCACAAACACATTCTCCCCCAGAGTAATCTCCCCCTTGTATAAGTGATCCTCCAAGTCTTTGAGCAAGCCTGGCCCAGCTTTTTCGGCGCCACTGGGATCCTTCCAGATCTTTACTTGGAAGCTTTTCTTTTGGGAAAAGAAAAACTCTTCGGGCAAGTCATGATTCTTTTCGGCAAAGGGTTGCATGGCATCTTCGGGGACCTCGGACAGGCCGAGGATCAACCCTTCTGCAAGGAGTTCAAGGACTGTTTCTCCTTGACCCGTCTCTGAAAGGCTCGGGTGGAACTTGACGTTACTGGCGGACAGGGAGACGTTAGGTGCTTTGGTAAGAATGTGGGAAATATGCATTTCTTTCTCTGTGCCGTACAGATAGAATGGCATGAACTTGTCGGGATATTCGATATCGCGATTGATTGAATTCAGTGGTCGACTTTTGACCACAGACTGGAAGGTGACGGAGCCTTTTTTGTTATAATATTTTCTGTACATTGTGAGGTTAGTTCTTGAAAAGAGACCTGAGGAGGGTACGTACCGTGTGCCATTTTCGTACATAATCACCGAAATCTTGTGCGAGTCTGAAGTGCCGACGTCGTCGATAATATTCTCCATGTATAGTTTGTCATCAGATTCCAACATGACAATGCTGTCCTGTCCGCCCTCCAGCAATTCTCTATAGAACTTCTGCAATGTGTGGTCCAATGTTGCCGAAAGGATAATCTGTTGTCGTCTGGTTACGCTGTGGAATGATGCCTGGAATACCAAGAACACCTCGGAGGCACCAGGTGAGCCCTGCACCAGAAACTGCACTCTTCTCTTGCCGGGCTTGTTCCTCTTTCGACAAACCTTGACCTCGTCTCGGATCACGTCCTCTAGATCCTTCATCAACTTGGCGATGAAGTTATTGCGAGTTGGAAATGGACTCATAACCACGTTCCTCACGACAAACAGGCTTTGCTGACACTTACCAACCCCCATTCTCTCCATGAACTTTTGTGCGCATGCGCCATAATCTTCATACGCAAACTGAGTCGAGGTTAGGAATATGGGGATTGTGGAAGGATCAGTGTCGGCAGAGGTGATAGACAATCTGTCTACAACCCTCTTCATCAAATAGTTTGCTTCTTCCAAGTCGGTGTTCAGGTTTCCCTCATCATCTTTCCAGTTGAGCGTAAATGCGTTGATATTGGTATCTGATCCGAGGTCACGGATTATCTTCATCGCGTCTGGTGACTTGAAGACTTCGTGATCTTCCTTGGTGGTGATGAGATCACGAATCATTTCCCGCTGCTTCTGTACCGGGGCTGACAAGAACGGCTTACTGCCTTGATTCTCGGCTGCGAGCATGTTGAATGGAACGCAGATGAAATCGTCGTTGATCATGGTTGCATAGTGTGCAGATAGCTAATGGCTGTTAGCACGAACCGAGCCCAGTCATAAGAGAGATCAAAAGATTGGAAACGTTACCCTGGCACTTGTGAATGTCGCTTCGCCAAGCAACTTGCCGTAGCCACGATGGTTTAGGCCGACGGTCTGGTTGGAAAACCATACAGACATGGCTGCGGCGCCAGGTTTACTGATGGCAGAAGATATGGTTAGTTGATGGTGACCGATCCGTAGACTTGTGAGTAATTCTCGGGAAATAACTTACCTGCCTTCAACTCCATAGACACCAATGTTTTCTGCGGACCCTTGGGAAAGATAGGGGCCCGACCATGTCACCAGGTGCCTCATTCTTCCGTCCCGGTACACCAAGCTTCCCGCGGGATATGGGATATAGCCAGCTTTGTGTGGATCCACAGTGATCGAATCTGCGTCTGCCAAAGCCTTGAGGTCTTGTACTGTTTCAGGACTCAAATACCATTCCGGCTCAGGCTTGGTAGAAGAATACTCCGACACGCTGTACCGCCTTTCTGGGTTCACCATGGTGGCAAAGTAGCCTCCCCAAGCGGCATCAGCATGAACCAGGAACGAAAGACCGTGTTCCCCCTGAAACTTCTTTCGCAGACGCAAGATCTCAGTCAGTCTGTCAACTTGCCCCTCTTCTGTCGAGCCAATTACGGCCACTACCGCGTAGACAGCCGTCTTGGTCTCGACACATTTTAGCAACTCTTTCTCCAACAGTTTGATGTCAATTTGGGCGCTGTTATTGACATCAACTCCGATGACATTTCCTGAACCGATTCCGGCAATCGCTAGGCAGCAAGACATGTTAGCTTCTATTGAGTTTCTTCATATGCTCGCAGTGAAAGGACGACACACCTGCTCCTTTGGGCCATGAGTAATGACGAGTCTTGCTGACAAAATACTTGGTTGGGGTTTTAATCTTGAACTTCTCTTCCAATGCCTCGCGGCCAATGGTCTGAATGTTGTACTTGTTAAGAGCACTTTCGAGGAATTTACTGGTGATGCCAAACTGCTTGTTCAGTTCATTGGGGAGATCAAGGATTGTCTCGGAACGTAGGTTGAGCAGTTCCCATCCATCCAAATCCATGAACAGCTTTTTCGACGAGTGGTAGCACGATGTTGCATAGAATTTGTCAGCGATGAATCGAAGCTTTCCATATCGCAATGCAAGAGAAAGACTCAGAGGGTAAAATTTGAGGTTGCGTGCTATGATATGTCACATATTAGCATCGTATTAAGCATAATTGTCTCTCATAGAGAGATGTTTGAAGGGTGATTAGAATACATACCAACCCAAATGGATTCCAGATTCGCAATAGTCCCGTCACATGTAATGTGCCCCCAAGACACCGGAGATTTCTGTTCGTCAATGTTATACCCGAACAGCTTACACAGTTGCTGACCGACTCGCAGCTCAACCAGAGTTGTCATTGGACTGGCCTCGAGGGCGACGTTGTTCGGGTTGTACAACATGGTCATGAAGTATCCCAGCATGGACGACATGGTCAGGTCTGTGCACATATGGGCTTCATAGCGGGGTGACCAGAAAGGTGCGGAGTGCTCGCCCAACAGCTGTGCGACCTTTTCGGTGGCAAGACGAAGATCAGTCCTCGCCTTCAGGAACGTGTCCGAACGTCGAAACTCTTTCGAGATGAAGGCCTGTTTTCTCAGCGTTAGCGAACTCAAGGGGAACTGAGAACTTGAGCGGGGGCGGTACTTGATCCTCGGGATAGTAGCTTTGCCTGGCAGCAAGTAATTCATCCAGAATCGTGTTGATATTTGCCCTGAAGTCAGGGAGATTCATGCCCTTTGGCCCGATGAAGTAGGCGTGGCAGGCATCGAACTCTTCTTTGCGTACGTCAGACATGATGGCCGACTGTGAGTTGTTGTGTCGTTGATGAAACAGAAAATAGTGCTAAAGGAACCTGAGGTTGTTTGTGTGGGTTTGTGAAGTTGAAGATTAGAACGACAAGAAGGCAGATGAATCGTTCTTATATGTTGACTCAATCGTTAATCTCGTGAGGGAGCTTCATGTTCATTGCCCAAAGATATGACGTACGTAGTCTCTTCCATAGTTGTCGTTCCCTGAAAGATGACTAGAATCCGGTGGCGTGCATACGATATCTCCATTCTTTGGCATATAGAATGTAGAACCGAGGTGTGGACTTCCCAATCCAGAAATCCTTCACGGGAACTGAGACCTGCACTGGAGTACAGCCGAAGTTCTACTGGACAAGTAACCTTGCATAGCAGTAGGTGCTACGTAGTAATGAAACAGTTGAGGTCACGATGCATCTTGGTCGATCACCCCTTGACAACTTAGGAATCCAAACTCGGAAAAGGACGAGTTTTGGCGAATTAAGCCAGCCACAGATTCAATAGTTGAGCTGATTCATTTCCTAGAGAATGAACTAGTCTTGGCTATGCTCGGCTTCGGCCGCTCCCTCCGTCCCGTGTCTCAAACTTGGCCAATCGGGATAAACGTTCCGACCAGGCAATCGTCATCTAACGGAGTCAAGCCAGGGTTGAATGAGACAACAGCTGAAAGAGGCCCCTCAGTGATCCACCAACACCAACATTGGTGGAGCAAAATAGGTATTTAGGGACGGATGGAGATAGGATGCTCAATGGGTGGATTCCACGTCAACGCCGCTGCTGTCATCGCACAAAGGTGACCCGAAAGGTGCTCTGTTCATGGTGTCGTGATGGTTGAAGATGTAGGTAAGCGTCAAGGACAAGATGCTTCTTCTCGCTGGCGATCAATACGAGCACAAATGTATTTACTTAACTCCGCTACCGGCTTCGACACGCACTGATATCCGCACTTCCCTCTTATTGTCCTCGATCGCGTTACTCTTGCAGAGATGGGTAACGTTGCTAGAGTCATACATGACGCATAGAAGTGGTCCACTTATACCGGTAGTTTGATGCTGCATTTTGCCTATCATCAAGTAAATGCCGATCTGCTTCACGCGATTCATCATCAAGATGTGCCAGCGGCATATTCTACATTTCTTTTACCCATGCAAGTTATAGATTCCAAATATGTAGTCCAATCTCATCCCTTATCCCAGCAGGATTGGAATCTGCTTCTTCAAGTGCTCCACTATCGCATCTGGCCCTTTGTCGACTTGAAGGCCATGTGGAATTGCATGAGTCTTGATATCTGGGACAATTGACTTTGCAATCTCTCGCATTTCCGTACTCTCCTCTGTTGTCCACATCGATGCGCAAAACTACATCGACCGTCAGAATTCTAGCCCGAAATGACAAGACATTTATCGGTGGTTGAACAAAACAGCAGTATTCAACGTACCAGAATATCGGGCTTAAACTCCGCCACAGTGGGCTCAACCTCGTCTTTGCCTTGAGGCCTTGTTAATTCACATCGAGACCAAGCTGAGGAGCGGGTTCAATTTACCTGTGCAATTGGCGACATACTCGATCGTATACCTGTCCTTCAGATCTTCTACCACCCGACCAATAAGTCTTTTGGCACGTTCGGGTGCATTATTGACTGTGACAAGCCTGTATGGGCCGGCAGGGGTAGATGATGACATGTCTTGAGAGTAGTTTGTTGTGACTTGGAGGTTGATTTTCTTAGGGAAAATAACGCATGTTTAGTTTGACATTGAAAGCACCCCTCAAAACAGCACGTTGCGCTTTTAAACCCGTACAGCCTGGGGATATGGCTGGGGAATGCCTGACCCTGTTGAAGCGACAATGCCGTTCGCTTGAAGCGAAACTCCAACAGGCATCGACTGGCCGGGGACAGGGGTCTATTAGTGTCGGATAACCTCATGCCGATTGGCTACAAGGTCACATCCGGGGCTTGAAGTGATTCCGATTTGCTGAGTTCAAGGCTTCGCCTCCACTCCGGGGTCCGGGGTAGACTTCTCATACTTCCCGAACATGCTTGCCCTCATTATAAGATGCTCGGACAAGATCATAGGTTGAAACGTTATGACTTTGAACAAACAATCTGAAATCCGGTTATTTGGCTGAAAGAGTCGCACATAACCACTGCTTTCGCTGCCTACAGCAACTTGGAACTCACTACTCTCACTTCATTCAAGCTCACCCGTTTCACGGCATCTTTGGTTGATTTCCCGGCTCAAATCCTAAGTTTTCGGAGGAACAATGGCCGTCACAGGTACTTCCAAGTTGGAAAACAATCTGATGAGCCTGCCAGTTGCCATCATTGGCGCAGGTAAGTTGGACTTTCCTTCAACCAGGTGGTGAGCTAATCTGAACTTCTCGAAGGTATGGGCGGACTCGCGAGTGCATTGACATTGGCTAGAAAGGGTTTCAATGATATTCAAGTGTTTGAAAATGCTTCCGAACTCGGATTCGTTGGAGCGGGAATTCAGTTGGCCCCGAACCTGGTGCGGATTCTCACTCGTCTTGGGTGCTGGGATGCCATTGAAGCCGAAGCCACCGACGTTCTTGAAACGAGTATCAGAGGTACGTTTTCTATCAGACCACTGCCCGTCAGTTCAAAGTTGGCCTCTGTTTGCTAATTATTTGTGCAAAGATGGTGCCTCCAACCAAGAGCTAGCTCACGTCCACATGCCCGACATCCGCAAGAAATACGGCTACCCGCATTGTACCGGACATCGGGCATCTCTGGCTGGGGGGCTCTATGAAGCTTGCAAACAAGAGCCAGCAATCACTTTCAAGTTTGCCCACATTCTGGAGAGCATAGACTCGTTCAATCCGACGCCAACCTTTACTGTAAAGCCCCGCCACGGTGAGGCGTACCAAGTAAAAACGTCCATCTTGATCGCAGCAGATGGGGTCAAGTCTATTGCTCGTACACATCTCCTGAGCCAGATTGGCCTGTCTGCGACTGCAGAAGATACTGGCCAAGCAGCTTACCGTGTATTGCTTCCTAGAGAGGCCATGGCTTCAGACCCAGAGATGATGGAGCTTCTGGATAGCAATCAAGTGACACGTTGGATCGGCGAGAAGCGTCACTGGATTTGCTACCCAATTTCATCCAGAACCATCTACAACATGTCATCAATTCAGCCAGACGTCAACTTCGCCTCTGCACCTTCAGCCACCTACACAACCAAGGGTTCCAAGCAAGCCATGCTCGACGTTTTCGCCGATTTCTGCCCTGTGATTCAACGCATGCTGAAGTTGGTCCCCGAAGGAGAGGTTTGCGAATGGAAGTTGCGCGTTCATAAGCCGCTGCCAACATGGGTTCACGGTTCCGTGGCACTTGTAGGCGATGCCGGCCACCCTACTTTGCCTCACCTTAACCAAGGCGCTGCGCTGGCTGTTGAGGATGCTGCGGCGCTGGCAGAAGTGTTATGTCGGGCTCCAGACACAACACCGGAAGATATAAACAGGTGCCTCAAGGTCTATGAGCTGCTTCGAAAAGAACGTACTACTACACTGGTCGACCTGGCTGCATTGTCGGGTCGCACGCTGCACTTGGGTAGTGGTGCGGACAAGGAGGAACGAGACCGACAGTTTGCAGAAGCTAAAGCCAATGGAGGAAAGGTTCCTGACAAATGGGCGTCTCCAGAGGTACAGGCCATGATATACTCTCATGATTGTATGCAGGTGGCGGCGGAGAGGTTTGACGAGTTGTATGAAAGCCTCAGTTAGAGTTAATCAGACGGACAAGCAGTAGTGCCTCAATTTGAACCCCTAACATTACCAATTCATTCTAAGTCGACAAGTCGGCCTTTAATCATATATTAAGTTTCTCTCGTAGTTGTAATCCGTTGTACTCGTCTGTAGGGGAGGTCGTTTGTATTTCTTCGGCTTGGGCGTCAATACCCACGCCAGTTATGAAAATAACATTTATGGCTCGCTGGAAGACCTTCATATCTCTAATAGCTTTGCCAGGCTTTTAATATGTCCCATAAGGCATGCGAAAAGCACCTTCGTTCATGGACACCCTTAAATCAGTCCCGCTGCATCAAAGTCTGTAATCCCAAGATCCAGATGGAGAAAGTCCGCATCTCCAAACGCCGGAACATTCAGCTCACTAAACAAGCTAGTCATGGGATCTTCAAGCATATTATGGCTGACCGCTTGGCGAAGATTCTGGCCGGACAGGCCTAGAGGTGCCTGGAAATATTCCATGGTGTCTGTTGCGAAGGATGCATTCGGTCTGCTTGTAGCAGAGAAACATGTGGGGCCTGATGAGCGCGGTTATCAGTCAAGTGTTGCGAGGAGAGCCAAAAAAGAAAGAAAAAAGATAAGAAACAGGGGAAACATACGGCTCTTTTGGAGGAAATCCAGGTGACGCTGCAGGCAACGATGGGCCTTGACGCTCATGGCACTGGATGCTCCTATCGCCCGCAGCACGTCGAGGCAAGCTCGCAGTCGGCTTTCGAGCTCATTGCTGCTGCATCCTTGGGCAATCCATGCTGCTTCAGAGCTGTTTGAAGCCAGCCAGAACGCAAACGTGTGCAAAGACAGTGTAAGCGCTGATCATCATTAGCCTATAATGTGGTTTAGGCAGACACATGATCACTGACCTGCGTAGTTACAAGTCCACCATACTGCATTACACTTGAAGAAGGATGAGCAATGAGCCAAGATACCCCGTATCAGCTGGCAGAAATCGTTGACTGCCTTCAAGTCATCTCTCAACAGGCAGCCAACAGTGTTTGCAAGAACCCCGGACAACGTCTCTTTGGCGTTGCGCGTACTTGCTTCGGTTGTAGCTAGGAGGAGAGTTCCGTGAATTAGTAGCATTGTCCGGTAATAGAATATCGAGAGAAGAACCGAGTTACGCTGTGCTTCAAAGTCATCACTAGACCAGGTGCTGAGGTCGATATCGGACGCGAGGATAGAAAAGGGCTGGATGCCGGCCCGCCATTCCTCCAATTTCAAAGACAGCTCCAGCGTCTTGGTCAGAAGATTTGGTAAAGTGATATCACTTGATGGGTCGATATTTGATCCGCAAACAGAGTCCATAGCGAGACCCATGATTTCGTGCAAGATTCTAGAGTGAAACTTGACATTAGCCAGGGGCGGCATTAGCGGAGGGTGAGGCTATTCAATTACACGAGATTTCGAAAGTACGACAGGTTCTCCTTCGAATATTGCATCTCTACAGTTCTCTGCTGACGCATAGAGTCCAACATGTCCAGGATGTTCATACGAACGTGCTGCAAGGGAATCAGACATGGCTGACCGAGTGCCGAGCTGAGCATCCTGTCCTAGATATCAGTCCAGCTAGATCATGGATGCTACGCAGGACTACGAAAACGTACCTATCTTGGTTGATAATGGCGAACCAAAGACTGGAACGCAGTTCTCTTTCTGCTGCTGTTAGATGCTCATAAGATGATATTGCGTGGATTCCAAGCTGATACGATGCCTTGACAGCGAGGGAATGTGCTGTCCAGCTCTCGGTCGAGCGTTGACTGTTTTGTTGAAAGATGCTGAGGAGTAACAGGGACTGAACTAAAAGTACGTAATGAGCTTTCAGTTTTGGACAGTAAGGCAAATAGTTACTTACGCAGCTCAAGGCTAGGTGCGTACAGCGTCTTTGGGTCTAGGAGGCTCAAGGTTCGACGGTATAACGGCTCCGCAGAGCTGGCTTCCAGAGTGGAAAGGGCATGAGAAAAGACGATACTTAAGAGTGCTTGCACCGCCCGATGAGATGACCGCTCAGATACGTCTGAGGTTTCTTCAAGCTTGTCGAGGCCCTCTAGCAAAGCGGGTTCGTTTACGTACGGCAGAGTAGCGCCAACAGTATCGAAGAAGCGGGATATCCACGTGGTAGCTTGGTTGCGTGAAGGCATACTTGACGTTTCTGCACTACTATGGCCGCCATAATTCGCAATTGAAGAAGTCGGAGGATAAGGAAGATGAGCTGGTCCAGCGTTGGATTGAATCGACCGCAACGGCTCTTGGTGTAAACGACTGCTTCGGTGGCCTAGATTTGCAATACTGGCTGTAAGTGACCAGAACAGCGCATGGTTTGAGCTTGAGCCTAGGCCACATAGCGTTTTAGAATTTACACATGTTTCAAACAATGAAGGAGGTCTAACCAAAATAGCAAATGCTGCTCCCTGATGATGGATGGTCGAAGACGCCAGCTGCCAGTACATCGATTCGAGCCTCGGATTTATCTGGTGTTTCAACAACAGGTCTTTCAGTCGACGAGCCAGCACCATGGAAACTTTCATGTCTAGTAGGTGAGGGTTCAGCGTCAGATAGGATGATGTGGCCGCCCTCGGATGCATCCATAGGCTCGTTGTCGCGAGAGGCCGCAGCAAGACGTGCTTCCAGCTCACTAACTCTACTTCGTAGCTCAAAATTGGCTCTTTCCTCTCTGATTAGCTTTCTATGCCTGTTTGTAGTTTATAGAGGGCAAAGATGACCACTCACTTACGTTCTGCTTGACGGCTGAGGCGTTTGTCCTGTAAATTGTTCGAGTATGCACACTCAAGTGCGAGTCTCATGCAGCGCTCACACGCAGGACTACTACCGTCACACTAGGGCAACAGTTTCAGGGACTTCATATCAAGGTATCTCGATGGGCGCTCCTACTCACTTTTGACTTGGTCTGCCTACAAGCGTTGCAGGCAATGGGCGCTCTCGGCCGTTTGGTCAGCGGGCGACTGCTCACATCCATGGCTGGTCGATGGGACCACGGCCCAGCCTGGTAGGGTCGGTGATCTTTTGTCTTGGAAGAGAGTCCGCGATACAAGTGGCACAAAACAGAGCATAGATACGCAAAGTTGACGACGAGGGATGTTGGAGCCGAGCGAATTGCGGGGAATTGCTGTTTTATACCCTCTTGAGGTTCAGTGGCCAATGCCGCTAGTCCACAACACCTCGGTTCCCTAATTGTCCACTAAAGCGCAAGTTTAACGTTCAAAAGCTAGTTGAACAGCTATGGTCTGCAGAGTTTTGCCATATTCGTAGCAAACATTATACTTTACAGTCTAAGAAGAGACTTGTATGGTCGAGGTTGAAACTGCGGTCGCTCTTTGACATACCCCCGCACTCCAAAGGCGGTACTTTCTTAGGTCGGTAAAACTCATGGGGATTCTAGATATGGCGGTTATGGACTGAAAATTATAGAATAGATATTGTTCGCCAATTGAGGATGATAATGTCAGAGTGTTGGACGCTTCGTGGGGATATGGGACGATCACTGGCTGAGGTCAGAGGCTTGGTACTTGGGCCCTGGAAGCTAATCCCAATTCAGGGCTGCCACTTCTCATCACCTCACAATTTTCTTTTCTTGATGAAGAGCGAGGATATACCGTGTAAAAGAAACAGGAAAGTGAGCTATCACTACTGTTATTCAATCAAATTAATAAGTTGATGATTGAACGTTGGCGGGGTTACCTAATCCATTAGTTCCACAGTGGCAGCCAAGTATCAGCAATCGAGAGATATTTTAGACAGAGTCATCAAACAACACCTGGTCTTGCTCGGAGCAAATGCCGCACTATCTTGGCCAAAATGGAGCTCAGCCATTTCCCCACCGAGATTCTCGGCCTGATTCTTGGGCATCTTTCTGAACCAAACACTCCAAACAAGAATGATCCTCTAGAACTGGTAGGACATCTCTGTCATGCTCGCTTTGTGTGCCGACGATGGAACGAGCTCATCACCGCCCGTCTCTACCAAACCCTGGCCCTCAGACTACCCGAACCATATGATCAGAAAGTTCAAAAATTCGAAGCCTGGAATAACCTCCTAAATCTCCAGACTGTCAGGCAGACTGCTCAGTGTGTTGTGATCCAGTCGACTCCAGATTGGGAATTTTTCATGGATGCTGATGTCGCATTCACCTCGGCCATCAACCGCATCACTGAACTGCCGAATCTCAAGGCGCTACGCATCATATTTCGTCGGGATTGCCACGGCGCCGAAAATATACATGATTGGGTGGAGGGGATTGAGTACAGAATCACGCGTCTCAGCACACTTGAGGCTGTCTTTAACGCCATGGACAAATGTGCAAGCAGCTCAAGCAGCGGTACCGTTCGATCACTCACCATCGTCAACTTGCAAAATGATCCATTTCCGGATATCTTCTCTACCGACGTCTTCAAGAATGCGTTCAATGGCATACAGCGCTTGCATCTGCTAGTGACTGGTGAGTTTACCTACTTTCCACAAATTTCAAGCGTTACCATCGAGAGAAAGACATTTGTAAGTACCAGAAGGCCACCGCTAGGTCTCGACTCTTGGCTCTAACGTAGAATCTAGGAGCCCTTCCTTCAGCAAGAACTTCTCCCTTGCCTGTCCAGTCAGCTGACTGGATTGTCGTTGGTCTTCCATGAGCACTGGGGCGTTTCACCAGGTAATTTTGATGGCCGGGATCTCTCGTTCCCGAACCTCAGGTCATTGACTCTAGGGAGGTACGTTATTGGTTATCACAACCAATTCGATTGGGTTGTTGATCAGAAACAGCTGGAAGTCCTGTACCTAGACGGTTGCGCAATCGTTACGCATTTGAGTTTCGAAGCACGCGAGCTTGAAGAGTATTCGGTAAAAACAAGCGACTGGAACCATTGGCCCCAAAGCGCGTTTGGAATCGGAGATGACACAGACGAGGATTGGCATATATATACGTTCTCAGGGACGTGGAGTGCAATCCTTGATGCCATTCGCGTTAATCTTGTCCGTTTGACGGACTTTCGGCTCAACCATGATGAGCATCATGTTTACTTCTCACGACCCGATGATATGGAAACGGAAATCAGCGTGTTTCGCTACGTCGTCCTTGAAGGCGGCTTTCGCAATTGCACAATGCAACATCCCAAGTTCGACGACTGCATTCTAGAGTTTGGAAAATATCGTCACAGAGGCAAGAATGGAGGCGAGACAGATCAAGAGAAGAAAGAATTTGCCACGCTCAAACCTGGGGCGGATCATGAAGTAGATGATCGGCGTGCGTTGGAGGATTTGCTTCAAGCGACGATAAACCGGCGGTGATTGAGGTACAAGCTAGATGGCTAGGCTCCTGCTCAAATACAACCTTTTGATGAGATTCGGAAGCGGAGATGACCAAGATTCATCTGCAGGGATACCGTAGGTGAACGAACTGATAACAGGCATCAATCTCAGCCATCATCCTTATCAGTCGCTCCATCCTTCCTAACAAAGACTAGCTCAGGATATCTTGATCCGATGATCCGACCTTATCTCGCATTTCCCCGCTTTCCTTCGCCTCCTGCATCTTCACCACCCAAAGGAAGGTGATGCGGAAAACATGTTCTTGACGCGACCGAGTCCTGCGTGTCCCGAGTCTCCATATCCTACTTCCAAAGAGTGATGCCTCCGTCGCGTCGTTCATGGGTCGGATGTCTTCGGTGCAAGCGCTTCAAGAAGAAGTGCAGTGAGGATCGTCCCGCCTGCCAGCGTTGCCAGAGCGCTAGGGCATCGTGCGAGTATGGAGTCACCCTTCGATGGGGAGGGAGGCCTTTCAACCGCTCTTCCTTTGGTGATTGCATCTCCAAAGATGATGGAAAGGTTCAAAGACTAGGTATGTGGGCCATGAGGGCGGAGCACTGCTCAGCGTTACACTCGACCGGTAGATACTGACCCAACTTTCTCTCATCTCAGATCTAAACAAGGATAATTTCATTTACATCTCTCCTCCTACGTCCCAGCCTGGCCCTGCCACAGCCTCTTCTCCCTCAAACGAAAGTTCCAATGGATCCGAGATCACAGAAGCTTCTCACTCCTCCCTCGTTCAGCGACAAGTGTCTCTCTCTCGTCCTGTCGAGTACTTCCATCACCTATCTCCCTTGCACCGATCAGGCCTCCAGTATTTTACCGAAAGGACAGTCAGAGCCCTCGCCCCCCATCCCCAAGTGTTTGATGAGACATGCAATTTGATACTGCCCATGGCAGTCTTCAATGATGCCTTACTACAAGGCACCATCGCTTTAGCCGCCGTCCATCGGTTAGCCAGCTGCAAGACGCCCGATGAGCGCGCCGCCCAGAGCCTCATAGTCGCAGGCTTCCAAGCTCTCTGCTCCAGGTCACTGTGTGAACGGCTATCCGAGTGCGATGACGACCAGCAACTCATCCCGTTACTGGCCGCCGCCCGAACACTATTTATCTGCGAGGTGTTTGCCAGCGAGCCAAGCGCCGACCGATGGAGTGTGCATTTCCGTGGCGCTCGCGGCATCATATCACGGCTTCGCGATAAAAGCATTGCGCAGAATCCGAGCGATGAGCTGCGCTTCCTAATGCGATGGTTTGACATGACCGAGTCGCTGGTCTGCCACTCTGTGAGTGACCTTGCACCACACCAGACAGCGCTCCCTTCGCCGTCGACGCAAAAGTCGGAAGAAAAGTCGGAAGACGAGCCTGTATTTATCGACATGTACCTCGCGCGTACAGGAGACCTACTGGGAGTTTTCAAGGAAATTGCCAGACTACACTGGCTCCGCAGCAACGCCGATGCATCAGAAGCTTCTACCTCTCAAAACGAACAGGGAGATGCCGAAGTCGAATGGCTCCTGTCCTATTTACAATCCATCATCGATCGAGACCGAGCTCATCCTCCTCCAGTTCATTCATTACAGGGACGGGTATTCTCTCTCGTCGAGGTGGCTGAGTATCGGCTATCAAACCAAGTCTGGCAGCTCACGGCTCTCCTTCTGATCCATCGTCGACTGCGCCATGTGCCCAGATCGTCGCCTGCGATCCAGCAACTGGTTCAGCGCATTGTTGTGTGCGCCGAACGCATGACTCTACGAGATGGCCTCACACCAGCTACACTGCTAACACCGCCTCTATTCTTCGCCGGCTACAACGCTCTCGGATCAGATAGAGCCAGGGTAAAGGACTTGTTGCGGGGCATTTCTGTTTCTCTTGGACTACTAAACACCCAGCAGGCTCTGGATATTCTCGAACGTTACTGGCAAGGCGACTCGGGCGATGATGACGCGCTAGATAACATGTCTTCTCCCGAGATAAGCGGGTTTTTACCATATTGATGAGGATGTCGTTGTTATTGGGATGCATAGTTTCATGTGTAGAAGAGCAGTTCTTTTCACCATCGAGGTCCAAGATAACCTCTTGGGATGCATTTTGAATGAGTCTTTCCCAGCGGCAGACGCGTGAGAAGCTTGCAGTCAGGTTATTGTGTAAGCATTCGGTTCTGATACTTGCCCAAGTGTGAAGAACATTGTATTCTTCCCACTTCAAGCATCGTAACCCAGTGCTCACACATTAACCTAATTGTAAGCTTGTTGCGTGCATGCCGCAGGGGAAAACTCACTCTAGATGCATCCTAAGAGGTTATCTTGGACCTCAACTGCGTTTGGCAACATCAGTATACTCATGTGCCCTACCGGGGCTTTGTTTTGGGCGCATAAGGGATGATTCTGTTTAAATGTGTTTTGGACATACTCTTCGAAGAGTCAAAGGCCTGCTGGGCCAGGTCAGATCATAACATCGTAACCTTAATAAAAGAGTTGTAAAGCAACCTGACGGTGTGTGATCTTTCAAGTTACTTTGGGCTCCCACTCGTTGTCACTAGGTGCACAGAATCCGAAGATTCATTCTCAAGTTGACTAGTTGTTAGATCTCGCTCAAAACCTCTCTGTCTGCTGGTGTCGGATCCTTGTTGTCGAAGCTAGCAAGAAGGTTGAGATTGAGCTTTGTCGTTATCTTCAGTCCCAGTAGCCTCGTCGGATTCGATATCACGGTGATTTGTTGTGTTTTCGCAAACAAAGCACTCCAGGTTTTGCTGGTTCACAAGGTCTGCTCTCCCCCCGACCGGAAAGCCTGGACGTGTCTGTTGGCGAACCTTTGTCATTATTTATAGTAGTCTTTAATAATACGTTATTGATAGGGTGTTTTGTTCGTTTCTGTGTACAACATAAAAAAGGGACAAATCCATGTCTTGTGAGCCATGCAAACCAGTCGTTGATACCAAATTTGATCAAAACCGGTAAACCCTAGATACCTGCCCAGCCCATCCCTCCCAGATCTCATCTCACTTCCTCATGGCAAAGATGCTCAGGAAAATGCTCCACCCAAATCCCACACATACAGCAACCAGAACTCTAGAACGGACAGGCACCCATAAGAAGTTGCAGATTGCCACCAGGGGCCAAATGTGCCAGCCCGCCTTAAGGAGCGGTAGTAATCTCTCGCGTAAGACCGTATAGACAAGATAGGGATGCGGCACCCGCGCGATGTTGGTGCAGATAAGGAAGACGCAGGCGCTGATGCACAGACCAAAGGTTTGATCGAGAACCAACTTAGCCAGGACATTGCGCCATATGATGTCAGGGCTTATGCTAAACCATCTCTTCTTCGGGCCGCGATTTGTTGTGTCGTCGTCCTTTTTCTCCTCGAGCTGCCTCGGGTCTGCCTGGATCTTGGGCAGCACATCGCCGCCCCCTTGGGCACTGCCAGTTGGGAACCAGTCTTCGAGGATGAATTGGATGATGTTGCCGATCTGAGACCCGACGAAACCATAGATGGCAAACTCGAGAACCTGCTGCCAGTCGAAAGTCGATTGGCCTGGCGTCTTTAAGTGGGTGATGAACTGGACGACGAGGTTTGCTGACACCTTGATCGCCAAGGCCTGGAGGGCGAGGCGCAGACTGAGGGCGCGACGCATTGTGACGAAATGCCACGTCTAGAAGCCTCGTATTGCACTCATGAGGCAACTAGAGCCGCGGAATTAAAGGGGTGCTCAAGTGGTAAAAGCGCCGTTGATGAGGCTGTGTGGATTGATGAGGTTGGAGGGTTTGACAGTTAGAGACAGGCTGGCTTGTGCAGGGGAAGATGGACGAATGAGAGCAGCTAACCCTATTATGGGTCCGTAGCCCCGAAAGTGGGCCAATGCAATCTCGAGTTCCCTATTGGTATTAGCTCGGTTCCTTTGATATCGCTTGGACAGCTCAAACGATCTTTGAACCAGAGACAAGGGCTTGACAGATTCAAAGTTGCTGATAGTCGTGTTATGGGAGATTGCAGTTGGTAGACCCAAGTATTGAGTTTTCACTACACGTTTGCTACCGATAGGCATTGAACTGAATCAACGTGAACTTTCCAACCGGACACAGAAAGCCCGAGCTTGAAGAAAGAAACCAGAAAACACTGGATTGAACCATTGACCCGAAAAATTAGTTTATCTAATGCATCTTGCGGCAGAGAAAGAGGTGTGCGCGTGAATCATAGTCCAGTTGGTGGGATACTCGATGCTGTAGGGTAACTGCAGTGGCTGGTATCTAGTAAGGGCATATTTAGTAGCAACAGGTTTCCGTCACATGTTTGTTCCTGAAGTCATCTCTCAAAAGTACAAACCACCGATATTCCGCCTTGCCTAAACAGAAATTGCTAGGTTTGTAATAATGTGTGTGAAGATTTAGGTTCTGAGAACTGGGCTAGAGTTGGTGGCTGATAAAAATTGAACACGAGTAAGACGACGGGAGAAAGACAAATGTCTTTGGGTTTCAATAGTCTTGGGCTACAGATAAGAACGTGAAAAATAATATAGAGGCTACTGACGAATATGAAATTAACGAAGAGTCTCATGGTGGCCATTGACAGCCCGCAAGGCTGATTATCAGCCTTGCTTACGTCTTTACTCTCCTTCAGGAAATAGCGCTTATCTTGCCTGTCAGCTTCCCCGCCCAATTTCACAATCTCTGACGTCTTTGGCTTCAATTTTCGAAACTCTACGAGCCATTCTCAGTAGAGATTACACGCTGAAATGTCAGATACGCGGCCAGTAAAGCGACTAGTGATCCTGGTTGATGGTTGCGAAGCACGGGAGAATAAGAGTAAGTTCCGTCACACCATCCCATCGCACCATCCGATTATGGGCTGTCGGGCCGAGCAAGGGAACCTTGCTTAATGCTGACCCGATTCCAGAGACAGAGGAAGTAAACTCTTCAAGCATTCAACGACTCTACCAGCTGGTTCAAGAGGGTATTGTTGGCTCGCAGCATCCTATCACACAGATACCAAAGTACTATGTGGCTGTGAGCAGTACTCCTCGGTTGACCGCAAGATTAAAGCCCAAGGTTGCCACCAGCGATGATACCACCAACCTAATCAAAACCATTGTCAAGGACGTCTGCACCATCCTCGAGCGCCCCGAGGACGAACTCTGGCTGTACGGATCTGGCCATGGAGCTTTTGTGGCTCGCGCAGTCGCTGGAGTCGTGCATCGTATGGGTCTTCCAAAGCCATCATCCATGACACAGTTTGACGATCTATTTGACTCGACATGCGCGCTTATCAAGGCACAACTCGAGGATGATTGGAAACGCGGTCCTAATTTGCAGCAAAAGGTTGAAAGCCTCACTGAAAAACGTCCTCGCATCCCCTTTGTCGGCCTGTTCGACACGGTCATGCTCACTACACCAAAGATCACTTGCGACGTCTCATTTATCCCTTCCATTGAGAATCTCCGGCATGCGATGGCGATGAACGAAAATCGATCAGCCAGGCAACCGCAGATCATTACACTGCCTAGCGACACTGACATGTCCAAACGTTCGCTGATCCAGGCCTGGTTCCTGGGGTCCAACGATGACCTGTGTGGTGGCACACCCAACGATGGGCTATCACTCTATCCGCTCCAGTGGATAATCTTGGAGAGTATATACGCTGGACTCGGCATCCTCTCTATGGGGAAATCAGCAGGTGCCGATAATCCGCTGTCTCTTGTGTTTCCGCAGTACACCGGCAATCTACCAACCCTCGATGGATCGGAAGAGATCGAATGGCGTCTCTTGTTGTCCAACGGTATCAGGACCAGCATGTTTGATCTCCAGAGCACACATGCCAAGAGATCAAAAACGGGAGAGACTATCCATAGTCTTAAACTTGACTCGGATTGCTTTGGACGCAGTACAACACGCAAGATCTTTGGATCCGACGAACGCAAGGGATGGACCGGAGATATGAAACTTGAAATGGACCGCTTGGAGCGCAGTGCGACACGTATGTTCTTTGGAGCTGAAGAGCTCAGAGGATGGATCGGAGACGGTATGATTCCTTTTTTGAACTTGTATAACTCTCCTGACGGTCTTTAGGTCCATACGGCACAATCATCCATCCTTCTGCATTTTGCATCCTCGATAGATACCCCAGGTATCTTGACATGGTGAATTTCAGGACTCTGAAGTCAGGGATATCACACTTCCAGGATACTTGTCTCCTTGACGACAACAACTCGCTCGCTCCATGGCTCAGAGATCTGCAACTGCAAGCAAGCGGCGTGAAAGCGTTCAGAATATTGGTCTGTGGAAAGACCGGCGTGGGAAAATCCACATTAATCAACAAGGTGTTTGGCGTCGAAATGACCGAGGAGTCCAAGTCATATGATCAAGGCGTTCATGACATCAACGTGGCATTTGAGTCTCCGAAACATCCAGGATTGCTCATCCACGACTCCAGAGGCTGGCAGGCCGGCAGTGATACTGAGCTTGAATTGATTGCCAAATTCCTCAGACACCGAGCTTTTCAGGAAGACCCTGCAGAAGCTCTCCACGTCATCTGGTAAGCCTATTTAGCCTTGCCAGAGTGACACAACTGACATAGGCAACAGGTTCTGTTTAGACGCTGATGTCAGTCGGATCGAAGAAGCAGACAAGAGGACGTTCGCAACGATTGCTCAGTACTCGAACCAAGTCCCCGTTTTTGTGGTTGGTACGAAGAAGGATAAACTCACCGGTTACCGCAAAATGCAGCTTCTAGAAGAGTTTATGGAAAAGACAAACGACTACAAGGAAGCCAAAAAGCTCGCCGAGGAAAGATCCAACGCAATGGCAGAGGAGCAGTTTGCCGAGCTTAGAACCCAACTCGCGCAGATCGAACATTACAAAGCGGACGGTTATTGCTGCCTATCGAAAGGTGAACCCAGCCTTTTGCTGCATATGGCTTTTAACAAGATTGCTAACGTGCTCTCTAGACGATGAAGCAGGCGTCAAAGATCTCTTGTCACAAACACTCGGACTTATTGTTGACGAACGCGTACGTCTCTTCTGTGTTGCGGCCCAAGTCGTTGATGTTGAGCAGAAAATCAACTCAGCGATCACAGAATGTATGAGACTTGGAACGCATGCGATTCGAACTGCCGCCGTCCCCCTTCCGTTCTCCGGCATGATTGGAACGCCTACGGTATCACGACTGATCGTCGAACACGTCCTGCAATGCTTCGGATTCCCCAAGGCAGCCCCGGCTGAGGTGGAGAGGATCATGTCGGACATCGTCATGGGAAACCTCAAGAGCTTCATGGCAGTCTCTATAACGCAGTTCGTCATCGTCGGCATAGCCACTTTAGGCGCGGCGATCCCGACGGGCGGTATAGGCGCGATCCTCGGTGCCGCTGGTTGTCTCTGGGGCCAGCCGCCAACAGCGCGAATGCTTCTGAAGTGCTCGTGTGACATGATTCTCATTCTTGAACGTTCTTTCAGATACGATGGCAAGTATGTGTCGGTCAAGCAGATAGAGGACGCCGCCAAGTACTACACGAGATCTACAATCAAGACCTTTACGGACAAGGATAAGCGTCTGCAGCAACAGGTGCATGATGAGATCGACCAGTTGGTCCCGCTCAAGAAATTGTCGGTAGGCTTTAAATTCAACAAGCTACGGAATGGAGTCGAACAGATCATCTACAGCAACCGTTTTAACAACCCACCAGACTATACGTCTCTGCGAAGCTCCTCTAGCATGGCAATCTCAAGTCCTTCGGATATGCCAGCTGAGCTGCCCACAGGCCCAACCATCTCTGAGCTACCCGCAGGCCCGATCATCTCCGAGCTGCCGGGAGACACAGTGGTGTCGCCCCCTGCGCATACTGACTCCCCCGAGCTCATCAAGGCTTCTCAAGACCCCTCGGCACCAGTAGTTGAGCTTGACTCGACCCTAATGTCTACGGATGGAAGGCCTGTGCCAACCATCGTGAAGAGCGACTTTGGGACAGTGAAAACAGTCAAAAACGATCCTGTCCAGGACGATGGAGGCAAACTTGCCCAGCTTCGGGATCAGGTACCTGAGCTTGAGGGCAACACTTTGGTTGGCGAGCCCCGGGAGGAGTTGATGGGATCGGTACCAGTGAGGACCAAGACTGAGAGCTCCTCTGGATCTCGTTGGGGGAAGTTGACGTCGTGGAAGTTGGGTTCGAAACGGTCAAAGACGAAGTGAGAAAAAGGTTGAGGGTTCGATGGATATCAAGTGAGTAATGGCGATATGTGTGTACTTTTGTACTTTTCTTGTTCAACACTTTCTCTTGTTTGCTATCTATAGTCTGTTCTTATAACCATCTCCATACCATGTCGATACACAAGTAGCAGGGTTTCTAACTAAAGGCCGGATAAATACATCTGTCCGTTACTGCCAGGTCATATCAGGCTGTCCACCTGGCAGCATTACACGAAAAGGCCAGCCTTGCTCCTGGTGAATTGCATTGACAATCTTCTGCAGCCATACAGTTGCAAGTATCGGGATCATGTACTCATATCTCTCGGTCATCGATATCTCCACTGCCGCCGCCCATGACCGTTTTCCACCCTCCCCATCACCCATTATTAGCTGAATGTGGGCGATGGATAAGTTGATGACGGCTGCAATCCACCCGTGTCTAGCTTTGAACGTCGAAAGATGGTCCATCTGCTGTAGAGCAAACTTCCAAAATTCCAAGGCCTGGTCAAAAAGAAGCCGCTCGTGAGCTGTGCGTGCAACAAGTATAACTCTGCGCATGTGTAGTACTTGATCATTGATATCATCCAACTCTGGCGGCTCGATGTCTCTTAGCTGCTGCAGAATCATCTCCGCAGCGTCTAACCTCCCTAACCCAATATCCGCGTCTACCATCACCAGCGATAGACGTCGAAAGGGGCGGCCTTTTTTCTGCGCTATCGACTCGAGCTCTGGCTGGAGAATATCGTGTGCCTTGCCGTACTCTTGGAGCTCGCAATGGATCTCTGCAAGTCTGGTGACGATCAAAAGACGAGTGTTGGGCCGGATAGGCTGGGTCGAGTTAAGCCAAAGGTGCTGTTCCAGAGAAGCCCTTGCAGTTTGAAAGTCCCCGATGGAATGGAAATATCTTGCTGCTGTGCCCTGGAGCCTCCGGGTAACTTCAATCTCGAATGTTGAGAGGGGGTGCATTCCCTCCCATGAGTACATATGCGAAGCGACGTCTGTATCGTAACGGTGTATCTTGTTTTCGAGATGAGAAATGTGAAGCCTTCCCCTTAGAGCGTTACCGCAGCGCGTATCGTCGGTATGGTTTTCTGCAAGGAAGCCCTTGACCTTGGCGTCGGATTTATCGAGGCTCCCGTCGAGACGGTGGATGATACTCTCGAAAAGTGTTACGGATGCATGGAAATAGTACGGCATCGATTTGCGCAGAAACGATCTAGCTCGTTGGACAGCAACGCATCGAATCGCAAAAGAATCTCTTTCTGAGAAGAAGAGAAGTGCCTCAATCGCAGGCGATTTGAGAGATGATGACACTCTCCTTGTGTCTGTGGCTCTGTCTAGTAAGTCCCAGATGGCCTTCTTTGTCTGGGGAGGCCTGCAAATGCATCAATAACCCTCAAGGACGACTTAAGGGAGGACAGATCCCACCAGTTGATTTTGCCTTCGAAACAAGGAGGACAGGCAAAACAAATTATTCGCAGCGCTATAGCTGCCCAGTCTTCCTCTGTTTGGGGCGATAAAGCACCGGGAAATAGGGACGTTACGTCTGGCCGTATAGAGAGGGCCAATGCATTGTCGTCCAGCACGTGCTGTGTAATCTCAGGACATGCTCCGATCTGAGTAAAGCACTCATCATCAGAAAGAATGTCTATTAGCCCTGAAGGAAGGCCGAAGTCCACAGCGGCAGTGCTTTGAATTTCGCCGTCGTCTGTCCAACGACGGTGGGGAGCTCGTACACTTTTGAGCAATTCAATGGGAATTGCAGACCCTCCCAGTACGGAAATAAGAAAGAGGAGTTGTTCCGCACCTGGGAAACAGTCTCCGTAGTCGTTGAAAAGGTTCGGATATGAAAGCGCTAAAGAGTCGTCTATAGAGACGTTAGTTGGTAGATAGAATGGAGGAAAAAGGGCTGCTGGCCTTTGAGTTGGCTTGAGATCAAGTGCTGCACAAAGCTATCGAACTTTGGCACATCGGATCCAATTGAACGCAGATGACTGAAGACTTCTTCATCGTCGATATTGAGATATCTCTCGTATCTAAACCATATAAGCGTTTCGTCTTGAGCTTATCAGGAAGTACTTACGTTGAAGAGGGCACATCCAACGGAAGCCAGAGGATCGAACCAATACCTCCAAGCTTACGTGCGATCTTGATATACTTGTTTCCTGCATAACGAAGCTCGGACAGCTTCTGCCCTTGAACAATGCTGCCTATATCAGAAGAGACCCAGCCTTGGTCGTTTAGTTTGGATCTCAGGAATACTGTTACACAGGCAAGTCGCCGACGTAGTTCTCGGTGCTTGTCGTCTTCGGAACCGGTCCAGAACCCATGAATATTCTCCTTGAACCTTTCATGAATCTGGTTTGGTGTTGCGATATCGACCGACTGTACAGAGAGTATCTTTGCTGTTCTCTGGTTGTTTGGCATGACCTGATAACGGACTTGACGGGTGAGGGCTTTCGACTTTCCGAGAATACTTCGAACATCAGCTAGATGTTTGTTCAAGTCGGTAGAAAGCAGGACGGCTTTGTTGGAGTCAAAATCGACCGCCAACTCCCGAATCGTGCTACATAGACACATGACTCTGAATGCAACGTTTGGCGCAGATTACGCAACGAGATAATCTCAAAGCCCACGCTGGTCCTCTCAGGGTGAGAAAATTGTGCATCGAGCCCCTGTCAAGTGGGGGTTATGGGGCCAACTCTCTCACTGTGAGAAATTCTCGTCGTAAATCTCGTCCGATTTCAGTCCGAGGTGGCGAGCTAACCCGACTTGTGCCATCCGATGGATCCCTAACCAGGGGATTGGGATCTTGGCAGATGTGAGGTTTTATCTGATCCCCATGAACCAGGAGCTGGAGGGTGTCCGAGGTGCAGGTTGTCACATAGTTCATATCATCGCCGGACTTGACGGGTCACCGACAAAGCTGCGGTAATTTGTCTCAAGATGAAGCCGCAACTGCAGAGAAGATCTGGAAGGAAGAGTCTCCCGAATGACACTTTGTCCTCAAGGGAGCTTCTGTGCCGCGGAAATGTTTTCAGTGAAGGAAAAGACTCGGTAATCAATCCACAGCGATATCAACCAGTCTGTGAAGAAAAAGAACCCTTCAAACCGGAACATTTTACAGGGTCCCCCCCCTCTCATCGGCTGCAGTTACGAGGTGGGACCCTAGTGCCGTTGCTAGCGACGGTTCATGAACCTTGTTGCGATGTTGGAGCAACCAGGCCCACCGTTTTGTTGATCTGATAAAGCTCAGACCGCTAGCCTTGATCTGATAAAAGGGTCTTCTCCTCCACTGCATTGCTCTCACTCTTTTTCTTCTCATCAGTCGATCAACCTCGAGTTCAAAGGCCATCTTCAAAATGGATGCCTCAAAGGACCCCAAGTGCCCTGAGCATGGCGCGGCCATTGTGTCTACTGTTGCAGACAGTGACAATGGCGCGTCGCAAGACGAAGGCAAAAAGCCTGTTCCTCTAAGCATCAAGATCTTCTCGGTCGTCATCGTCAGCATGATTGGGTTCGGTAGCCATTGGAGCAGCGGCGTAACTGGAGCTTTGAAGAGCACACTAAAAAAGGTAAGCAGATGGCAAAAACAAGGGACCAGAGTCTGTCTTACCAACCTCCCTCTATAGAAGCTCGGTATCTCCAACACGCAATACGCCATCCTTGATTCGAGTGACAACTTTATCAAAACTGCCCTGATTCTTGTCAGTGGGATTTTAACCGACCGTTATGGTGGTGCTAGTAAGTAAACCCACACATTATTCCGCATCGGTTGACCTAACTGTGATAGGCACTATGCTTTGGGGCAACGCCATCTTCAGTATCGGTGCAATCTTGGTCGCAGCAGCGACGACGGTACGAAGCTTCAAGTTCATGATCGTCGGTGTCGTCATTCAGGGACTGGGAGATGTTGCTACCCAAGTCGCCCAGTACAAGATCTTCTCATCCTGGTTCCCTCCCTCGTCTGGCTTCGCCTCAACCCTCGCTTTCGAACTCAGCATCGGCAAGATCGGCTCCTTTATCGGAAAGGCGACAGCAAACGTCATCTCCAAGAACCTCGGCGACTTTAGCTGGGCGTACTGGATGGCTGTCTTCATGAACCTCTTCACCAACGTCGTGACCTTGTTCTTCTGGTGGTTCACCCGCTGGTGCGAGAAGCGCTACGCCGGAACTCGAGACCCGGCAACCGGGGAGAAGCTTACCGAGAAGAACAAAAAGTTCGAGATCAGGAAGATGCTGCAGCTTCCCTGGTCTTTCTGGATGGTCTGTCTATTCTCGCTGTTCCAGACTTCGACAGCTGGCAACTTTGCCACCAACGGCACCGAGCTCGCAGAGAAACGCTTCAAGATTTCAGCGGTAAAGGCCGGTTGGTACTCATCAATGGCGCAGTATCTCGGGTTCTTCTTTGTGCCCCTGGTAGGCATCTTTATTGATTACTTTGGTCAACGACTCACCGTCATGCTGGTATGCGGCTGTGGAATGCTTCTTTCCATGTGTCTCGCAGCTTGGGGACCTACTATCTCAGGAACGGCAGCCAGTTTCGGCATTTTCGCCGTTACTACCTCTCTCGGTCCTACCGTGATCATCGATAGCATCCGCACAAGTATGTGGTATCAAGAGGTCTTTGGATCAGGTTACGCTATCAAGATTGCTATTAACAACAGCATGACCATCATCGTTAGTGTCATTGCTGGAGCCATCCAAGACCGCGACAACGATAGCTATGATAAGGTCACCATTCTTTACGTGGTCCTCGCGGTTGGGTCAGTCGTTGTTGCTACCATCATGATCGCACTGGCCTATATGAGCGACTATATCGGCATGCTGCAATGGAGCCGCAAGAAGAGGGTTCAGAATGGAGACATTATCAATACCAAGAAGGAGGAGTTTGAGTCTGTTGGGCATGCTGAGTGGAACCGCAAACTCGGCCTCATCAACTTCTCTGCTGTCATCATTCTTGTCCTCGGTGCATGGGCTGCATATTTCTGGGGCATTGCCACCAAGAATCACTCCTGAGCAAACTGGCGTGGCGGGCTCATCATAGCACCGACTTTTGGCTCCTAGAGAAGCCATCGATTTGCCGATGTTGTTGACTTGAAGGACTGGATATAGCTTTAACAGTATAATAAAAGAGGAACGTTGGATTTTCGAATATGCTCTAAAGGATTTCCCAATCTTGTGATACCCCACCACCGATGTGTCTATATCGTGACGCGTTGACTGTCCCATATCAGAATGAATGAATGTTGATCAGAAAACATCCCTTGGTTTTGGCCTTCATCTCCTCTTACGATCCTCCTACTTCTTCCTCTCGAATAGCTCTAGAACACTCTCATTTCCACAAGCAGCAGCAACATCAATAGCCGTCTGTTGCGCTTCATCCTCCAACATGGGATCGAGGCCCATCTCCATCAGCGTCTTGAACAGCTGAACATCTCCGTTGGCGGCAACATGAAGCAGCCCCCGGCCCTTGGCATCTCTGGCGAAGAAGTCCGCGCCCAGCTTCTGCAGCATCGTCACAGCATTCTCAACTGTTTCATCTTCATCCTCCATGCGGATATACAAACGACGAGAACGCCATTCTCTCTCATAGTGAGCGCAGAGTGCGAACAATGGTGTTTCGCCTCGTTTGTTGCGCCCATTCACATCTACACCTCGTGCTGCCAGTGTCTCGAAAAGGTTACGCAAAGTCTGGGTATCGAGACGACGCCCAAGTACGTGAAGAGCGTTGTCTCCGTTTTCGGTGATGACGAGAGGATCGGCTCCTGCAGACAGAAGAATATCCGCTACGCGAGGGCTTTTCCTCTCGGCAACGCGCGTAAGGGCATAATGCAGTGGTGTTTTGCCATCGTGATCGGCCTGATGGATAAGGCCCGGCACTTCCTTGAGTACGTAGTTGAACGAGTTGCTGAACCCACTGAAGTCGTTGCCCTCGTTGTCGCATATCATGTAATGGAGCGCATTTCGGCCAAAGTTGTCTCGAGCACGAAGGTCAGCGCCGAGAGAGATGAGACGTTCGAAGATAGTGACATGCTCAGTCTGGTCTGGACTCTGCTTGTGTGACCCTAGAACGTAATCGGGCCCTATGCTACTCTGACATGCTGCATGAAGCAAAGTACGACCTTTGACTCCCGATGGTTGACGTCGAGCGTTGAGAGGTCCAAGAAACTGTCGACAAATCTTCCCTGAAGCAACAACGTGTGTAATATCGTGCATTCTTCGTAACCTTCGGGCACTTCGATGGAAGGCGTGTCCATCCCACGATCAGTTGCTCTTGGGACTGATGGGCCGTCGAACTTGTCCTCTCGTGCCAGTGATTTTGCAAATGGTTCGGCACCATGCTCTAGTAGAACCTGGACAAGCTGGAAGCCAAGCTCGAGTTCTCGAAGATCATTGGCGTTTTGACACTTAAAGGGGCTCAATTGCATCCCAGCGTGGTACAGCGGGTACCGTTCATGGGCCTCCAACTTATCCTCCATTAATCCAGCCAAACCATGGCCAGGGCCACAACCGCCCCTCTGCTTTCGATTTGTCTGCTCAGGCCTGGGAAGACGAATATTTGCATTGGATTCCCCAGATAAGAGCTCTCGAAGGGTTTCGACACTCTTGGCGCTAATTGCAGCGAATAGCGCGTCGGCTGTGACGATCGCTCCGTAGGCTTTGAGAGACTTGATCATGTCGAGATCACGCCGGGCAAGCGTCAGACAACTCTGACCCTCGTTATCAATAGCGTTGGTATCAGCTGCCGCTTTGATTAGAGCCTGGGCTGCCTCTCGACTGAAAGCGCCGACCTGCCCAGAATCCCCTCCGAGAGCCGTATGAAGCGGCGTCTGCCCATGTGCGTCCCGGATGTTCATGTCAGCACCAGCCTTGAGCAAATAAGGTAGCGCTTGATGAACATGCCACCAACAGTTGCCTCTTGCGACGTAGTGAAGTGCAGTTTCGGTCGGGCCAACCTTGTAGTCGCCGTCGATGGACTCCCTTTTGTGGCGACTGTCATTGATGTCAACTCGGAACTTTTCGATCAGCAAGCGGACGACATCCAAGTTGGGCAAGTCTCTGCGAACAGCGTCGACGATAAAGGGCTCAGGATTGTGGCCCTTGCGCTGGAATCGAGAACGATGTCGCTTTGCGTACCACAGTCCCGGCTGCTTGTTATCCCCAAATGCATGGTAGCCTCCTCTCTTCAGCGCCGACTCCGCCACAAGTGTGCCTATCTTGTCGAGAAGACTAGCGAATCCGTTCTTTACAAGATCCCCTAGGTTACTGTCGTACTTATCTTTGAGGCTGGGTAAGAAGTTGACGCCACGCCTGGCAAGTTCTTCTACAAGATAGTAATCCCTGCGATCCATGAAACGCTGGAACAGATTGTGGCAACGTTGTCCAGACTCGCTGGCGGCTTCTAGATCCTTGCTAATCTGTACCGAAGCCTCCTCCGTAGCCTGACGCGAGCGCTCGAAGAATGTCGCGACCATGCCCGGATATTCAGCCTTCTCTAGATTGCTGTCATGTTCTTCTCGAGCGTCTCTGAGACATGCAGTCGTATAGTCTCGGTTGCGTTCGTGGGATCTCCAGATGGTACCGCGGCTCCATTCGTCACCGTCGAGCTCGGTGGTATCAGCCCCATACCCAATGATCATGCGCACAATCTCCTCAAGCCGGGTCGTGTAATCACATTGCTCAAACTCGACACATGCTTGCCAGACATTCGAGCTCTTGGGATCCGCGCCAGCTTCGAGTAAGAGGGCCACTGATTCAGGTCTCCCCGAACGACAAGCATAGAAGAGCGGAGTGTCACCGCGACCATCCGTCGTGGATGTTCGGGCGTTTACTCCAGCCACTGGCTCCAGTGATAGGAGAGCGCCGGAATCTCCAGGCAGCGATGTCTTGTTGATAGCCGTAGATGTTTCCTTGCTCCGCTTTCTCAGCGCATCCAGAAGAATCCCGATAGTGTTACTCTCCCTTTCACGTGAAGCCAGATGCAGGGGAGTGAGTCCTTCGTGAGTGACCGCCGCTGGATCGGCACCAGCATCAAGAAGTATCTTGGTGTAGAGCTGCCCATGAGTCACAGCCAGATGCAGTGGGGTCATGCCCTCGTGGTCAGCGGCATCAAGGTTCTTGGTACGGGCAATCACAAGGTTGATCGGCATGAGAACTCCTTGTGTGAAGCGCTCTTTGCTGGTGTAGGCAGTGCACAAGATATGGAGCGGCGTGCGCCCAGCGTAGTTCTTCTGCTCGATATCAAGCCCCAGTTCGAGGAGGTGCTCCCAAAATGGAATGGGTTTTGCATCCTGGCAAGCAGTATTGGAATCCCCGCGAGAGGCAAATTCATGGAGGAGGTTGTTCCCGTCGTGATCAAGGGCGTTGATGTCAAGTCCTAGATCAACCAGGAAGTCGAACCTTGACATCCCTGGTTTTTCGTAACCGTCAAGTTTGTCGCACTTGACTGCTTCGTGGAGAAGGGTACGGCCCTCAATGTCAACAAGAGCTGTCGAAGCCCCTCGATTGATGAGGTCTTTGAGGTCTTGGTTGCGGTCCTTATCGAATGATGTAAAGAGAGTTGAAGAAAGAAGGCGGCATAACAGGGTTTGGCCAGCCCTATCCTTTGCGTCTATATCTGCACCAGCATCCAGAAGAATGTCCAGGATGTCCCCAGAGATAGGCTGTTTCATGCAAAGGATTGGAGTAAGCCCATCAAGGTTCCGCAGGTTCGGGTCAGCGCCTCCATTAAGCAGGGCTTTGAGGATCTTCGGATATGGGCCCCAACGTTGCAGCGTAATATGCAGAGCTCCATTGCCTTTGTTGTCAATGACATTGCAGTCCGGCCCATACTCGAGCAGCTTTAAGATGACTCCTTCATGATACCAGGAGAGTAGGCTGAGAAGAGGAGTGAGGCCGTCTGCGGTTTTCAGATTAATGTCTGCATGCCCATGCTCTACAAGAAGCACGAGACTATCTGGTCTCTCGGTTTTGTGAATAGGAGCGTTTCCATAACAGTCAGTGGCATTCGCATCAGCCCCGGCATCGAGAAGCAGCCGCGTCAAGGTAGGAAACCTGATTGCACCATGCAATGCAGTTAACCCTCCTGGAGTCTGCTTGTGGATATCAACCCCAGCTTCAACGAGAAGTTCGAATATCTCTTTCACAGCTTCGAAATCCTCGTCCGTTTGATATCTCACAAACTGACCCAGGCCGCAAAGCTGATGCAGACATGACCACGTGGGAGGCTTGGCGTTCGGCCACCTGAAGGTATGACTTCCCACGCCAGCAAACTCATCACCAGCGTTTACACAATCAGCGTTTGGGTCAGCTCCGGCTCGAAGTAGGGCAGTGATAGTTGCAACGTCAGAGCTACCGCAAGCCAAGTATAGCGGTGTGTCGCCGCGGACTTTGGCATTGACGTCTACGCCGGGATGCTGAAGAATTCTCGCCACGACTTTGGATCTTCCCTTCGCAGCTGCCCAAGCCAAAGCTCGATGTACAACATCAATGTCCTTGATGAACGGGAGGAACGCTTCCACCGCCTCGAGATGGCCGTTGTGACAAGCATGCATGAGCGGCGTGTGACCCTTGGATTTAGGAGCGTTGCCACACCATCTTCCAGGGTTCTCTTTGGTCTTTTTCGTCAAGGGGTTGACGCCAGCCTCCAACAGAACTGTGATGGCCTCATGGTGATTTCTACTCGCTGCCTCGTGTAAAGGCTTGATTCCATACACGGATTCTTCTTGGTCTGGCTTGGCGCCAGCGGCAACCAGCTCGCGAATGACAGCTGCATGTCCATTCATAGCGGCGAAGTAACTATCGTTACACGTTGTTAGCTCATAGTAAGTGGTTGGAAAGAGTTAATGAGAGTTGCGGGATCATGCGTCTTTGATACGGGTCTCGAGTGATTGGACGTCCTCGTAGCCGTAGCTGGTATGCTTGGCCAACAAGCAGTGAATCACAAGTAGTGGTTGGAAAAGGTGGGCTACTCACAGGGGTGCAGGTTTGCTGTCGTTAGCGTCAACCTCTGTATCTTCTCTCGTAAGGAGTTCCTTCGTGTACGAGACTAGTCCGGCCCATGCGGCGACATGAAGTTGCGTGACCCCTGCGGTGACGTTCGGCCATTCGAGCTTGAGCAATGCCTCGATGTTTCTTTTATGCCCCAGAATCTTGCCAATCTCCGCATTGACTTCTCTTTGATCGTGTCCAGCTGAATCGGACATCTTGGCGTGCCGATGCCAATTGGTTCTCGCATATTCTAAGAACGGATGCTTCAATTTCAACTTCGCATCTGTTCCTGAGGATGAACTCCTTGTTTCACGATAGAACTGAGGATCTTCGTCGTCGTCCATTGTGACATCGATGCTATCCAAACATCCGGCTTGCAAGTACCGCAGGCATGCTAGAGCCAGCTGCGCATGGGTTGGGCCCATCTTTAGCACTGGGTATCTAGAACGGTCATCGGATCGTGTCGTACCTTTTAGGTGCTCGGTGAAAGAATGGTGAATGACCGATACTGTCTCATCGGCCAGGATCTCCAAGAGCGGGCCGCATGCAGCCCTGATGAGGTTCTTTGTAGTCTTTAGGTCCCGCGTAGCACCGTCTGGACTATAAACTTTGATCATCTCCGCAAGCTCGAGCAGTCTCAGAGGGCGGGTGGCATGCGTGACGGCCTGCAGGATCAGATGCTGGACTTCAGCAGCTACTCCAGAGCGATTCGAATGCTCCTTGAGTAGATCAGTATAGAGGACGCTCAAGTCGGCTGGGAGTTGAGAGAGAACATGGTTGATATTGGCACCCGGCTCCAGAAAGGCATCCATTGCTAATTTGGCATAAAGGAATAAGCCATTGGCTCGGCCTGGCACTGCATCCATAATGACTTGCCAATCGCTCGGGGGAATGGCAGAATTAGACAGAGTGTGTTGCACGTAGGTCGAGATGTCGAGATCAACCAGGGTATCCAGTAATCGAAGATGGAGACAAGGAATCGTTCTCAAAGGTGCCTCGACACTTGGAACAGGGCGACTTGTGATCAATACTTTGACGGTTCCTGGTCGCCACTGGCCGAGAGATCCAAGTGCTTGGAGAAATGGGTCGTGGCCTTGGTCCATCTCGTCAAGGGCATCGGCGACGCAGAATACCTTCCCCGGCAGATTGGCAAAGGCCATCTGCAGATTCTTAAACATGTCTTCCATCGAGAGCGAGTCAATGAATCGACCAGCCTCAAGGTAGGTCTTGAGTCGTTGCTGCAGTGGAGGGCTGTAGTCCAGCACCTGCTCCATCCAGTCTCGTAACAAGGCCTGGGGCTCATGGTTGGCTTGGATGATCTGGCGAAAGAAGAAGAACGAGACGGGACATCCTGGGTTTGACCTAGCGAGCTCGCTGATCAAGTTGGCCGCTATAACAGACTTTCCAGAGCCCGGGATACCTTTGATCCATAGCAATCCATGCTTATCGCTGCTTAGCCACTGTTGGTACTCGGCACTTGAAGTGAGCCACGCTCCTGTCCCGGCTACGTGAGAAAGTAGATGCTTGCGATATTCGCCGCCGACAACGTCGTATGAGGTCGGTTGTAGCCAAGACCGGATTTTCTGGATTGTTTCCGGGGGTTGGGGAAGTATCTGCTCTGGATTATAGTTGCTGATGTCGTCGCATCCAATTATCTCGACGTCAACGTCCTGGTCAACAGCAACGATGTCGCTGTCGCTGGATGACATGACGGTCTGTCTGCAAAGGAAGTATAACTGAAGCAGGTCTTGTGCTGACCTGCGACGGGCTGAAGAACAGAGTCTTAGAGTCTCTAATAATCAATGCTTCCAAGTCAAGGCGCGTATTCTGGTTTGTGGTGGGGTATAAAGAAGAGTCAAGTCCTAGAGTAGACGTGCACTGGTTACTAGTCAGCCTTGATTCTTCGGCTGAGTCATGCTAGAGCTTTGACACTGAACTGCTGCCTATTTCCAGAGCAAAGTCAGCTTTCAAGGCAGCACTAACATGGACCAATGAGTCGCTCAGTGCACACGCACGCTTTGACACCAACATGAGACAACCTAAGCATAAGGTGGTGCTATGTACGATGCTCGATGCTCTCTCAAAGGCAAGGTGCTTTCACAATAACCAAGAACACAATTTTCTTGCTCACACGACAAGAAGAAGTAACGACAAAAGATCCATCGCAAGCATGCAAAAGTGCCTACCTGATCTACCTTACTTGCAGCTCTCCTTTTCCCCTCCTTCGTTGTCTAAGTTGCCCGTCTCTTGCGCTTCATTCTCATCACCCAAATGGCCCGACTTCTTTACTTTCATGTTCTCGTCTTCTTGTTCTCGTGGGACATATGGTGGATCTTCGGTGCCATGAAAACGGCCGTGTATAGGGGGTTTAATGTAGTTGAAGTCGACCCTAAACAGCTCAATCTTGCGTTCTTTCCAGCCCAAATTGATATCAAAATGGCCGCTATATGATCTCGTACGAGGCGGAGAAGGTCTTCCGTCTTCCATGTTCACCATCTCCCAGTCGCGGTCGTCCTCGTCGTCGTCAATTCGATAACGCCTGTGAGCGACATTGGTCGACGATCTAGTCTTGGTAGCTACATTATCGTCTTTTACACGTTAGAAGTGCTTTGGGGCCGGATCTATTGTGAGGATGAATATACGTGCAGAGACTCCCCGCTTCTCGAGCTTGCTATTGTCGATAGACGACTTCTTGTTCGCAGGGTCGGCTACTTGATTGGACATGGTTACGGATAAGCGCTGTAGCAGAGGCTTTGAATCGCCAAATACTTCTGTCAATTGAAGTGAGGTTACTTAGGCTGATTGTCTTGTCTGATCTGACTTACCTGCAGTCGTAATGACGTTTGATTACGTGGCTGTGTATGATGCCTGTTCATCTTCATCGGTAACGCCTATCGCAGAACATCGCCCCCAAACCTCGTGACATGTCCACCGAAGCTTCACCACAGAGACCAAGATCATTTTAAAGGGGGGCAGACAGCCCAATTCTCCCAAGGTAACTTCAGAATGAATATAAAACACAAGATCACTTCTGGCCATCTCGTCTCTCCAACATTCTTACAAATCCAACAAGTCAGTCGCTCGCTTTCCGTCCGGACCCAACTTGCGACCTCCTCTACCAGCTGCAGCCTTGTAGACACTCTTAATCTCATCCTGCCACTGCTTGAGGTCCGGTCGCATGAACCGGCGATCATAAGTCACAAGGCCATTGACTTCTCCCTCTACATCAGTAGTCTGCGTGTACACGGCACCGCTGCAGGCAAAGCGCTGCGTCTGCTCGCGAATAGCTCGGAAGAGAACCCCAGAGCGATAGTTGTAAGACTCGAGGTTCTCGTGAATCTCGTATGTCTCGTGAATGGTATCGATGGCTTCTTTGACATTCCACAGACTTGAAAAGGGCTGATCAGATTGAAGAAATATGATGATAGGAGGTCAGCAACCTACTTTTTGATCGACACATTGTGGCCGATACCACCATACTCCCCAGCAATCCCAATACGCTTCGGATCGTATGGTGTTTTTGGCTGCGAGTAGTATGGGGTACCGCACTGAGGCTCCGCGTAGTTGTGATTATCCTACGGTTCATTAGCTCAATGCCCCTCCTTGATAAATTCCGCATAGGTGGAATCTTACGTGGAAGTCACCAAATCCGTGATCGTTCCAGCCGCTGACAGAGTTGATGAGTCTTGACTTATCGAGACTTCTGACCGTGCGCGTCAAGTCTTCCTCTGGTGGCGGCGAGCCATCTTGCTGACCCCAGCCTTCATTGTAGATAACCTTTCAACAAGTCAGCAAACACAGAGCTTGGGTTATCCGCGGCTTTTCCTCTTCTTACCCATGACGCGATTGATGGATAGCTCTTGTGCTGATTGATCATGATCTCAAGCTGGCGCTTGAACTCGGCTTGCTGCTCAGCGTTGGGCTTGCGCTCAGCGTCTGCGGGTAGACTGGGCATATCCTGGATAACTAGAAGCCCTATCTGATCACAGGCTTGGTAGAAGAGATCCGGTTCGATTTTGATCTGCAGTCAAGAGACCGATTAGCTCAATAGATGCCGGCTGCCGAGCAAAAGAGACCCACGTGCTTGCGAACCATGTTGAAGCCCAACTTCTTCAGAAGCTTCAGGTCGAAAATCATAGCCTCGCGATTCGGAGGTGTGTATAGGCCATCGGGCCAGAACCCTTGGTCAAGAGTTCCAAATTGGAAAACAAATTCGCCGTTCAGAAGGGGCCGTGTGATGCCATTTACTTTCCCTTTAGAAATTGTTCGGAATCCTGTATAGCTGTGAACTTCATCACCGCCATCTAGTGTGACAGTGAGGTTATAGAGCGTGGGAGATTCGGGCCACCACAGTTTGGGTGAGTCAACCGTCAAGGTAAACTCCCGACCAATGGGTCCAGACTGTGATGCCACTTCTTTGCCGTCCTTCCCAGAGACTTTGATCTCGGCAGATGCATTAGTTCCAGACGAGGCATGGATGGTTACAGCGACTAGTAGATGTCAGTTCTTGTGTTCGCGTCATGGTCAATCGTGTCCGATATATCTCACGCTTTCCATCAGCACCAGCAGCAACGTCGAGCTGCGTGATATGTTCTTTGGGGACAGGCTCGATCCAAACTTGCTGCCAGATACCTGAACATGACCGATAAAAGATGTGGCTCGGCTTCAGAGCCTGTTTTCCAACAGGTATGATCTCGCTGTCCGTCGGGTCGTCAACAAAGACATGCCTATGCAAGTGTCAACAGTTTTTGTTCTCAAACTCCATATCTTGCCAGTACTGACAGGTCGTTCGAAGCACCAAATTTGACATCGTCAGTAACGTCGATTGTGAAGCGATCGTAACCACCGATATGAGTCGTCTTCTTTGCACCATTGACAAAGACGATCGACTTATAGTCGACAGCCTCAAAGTTGAGCAGCACTCTCTGATCTTTCCAGTTATTCGGAACCTCAAAAGTCGTCTCGTACCACATCTTGCGCACGTCAAGGATCTGAAGCCCAGACAAACCGCTCTCGATGCAGGACGGGACAAGCACCTCACGATCCAGACGCCCGGATTCTGGTGGGTTCTCGACATTTCCATCGCCATCAGCAGCTTTCCACGTCCAGATCCCATTAAGACTCTTCCAAGCCTCTCGGCGAAGCTGAGGCCGCGGATATTCTTGCCATGGGTCGGTGCCAACCTTGTCGGTCCAGTCCGTATCGAGGGGTGAGGTTTGGACCTTGTATGGCGTTTGAGCGCAGGCTGTATGAACCAGGAGGAGCAAAGACCAAATCTTTGCAAAGAGCGTCATGACTATCAAAATGATGTGTTTCTACTGGATGGTAAGCAGCAAGAGCGTCCAAGTAGCTGAGGTAGTTTGACCTGAGGTTGGTCTCATTATCCATACCTGCCTTTGTATAAGAGCTTCCCCGCTCTCTCTGCATCCCCAGATGATCATCGACGGAAAACAAGTTATGACGTCGAGAGTCGGGTTCATGTCGCCTAAAGGCATGTCCGGCTTAAACCCCGCATTGAATGATATGTTGATCAGCGCCTTGAACCTTGTTTTCATCAGCCCGCCATGGTTTTCAATGGTGGAACAAATTCGAAGGATCAATAGGTATGTAAACGAGGTCTTGTCCCGGCCCTCTCGGGATACATATACTGGACAGATCCATGCTATGGTAGCAGTTATTCTCCTGAAAGTAAGTGACCCGTTCTCCGTCGCATTGCTCTGCATGAAAGTACCTCGCTAAGAAAAGACTTCTCATTGAGGTAGAGATAGGCGCTTAGAATTAACCTTGCAGAATATCTGCTCTGACCCTGAGGAATGTTTGAGATTCCGATCGAAGTGGATTGGGCTTGAGGTTTCTTCATGCTTCTCTGAAATCTTTCACTCTCAGTAACAGTAGTAACCCAGATAAACCCCCCTTGATCTTGATTCTCACCGCGTGAGTATAGTTCACAGCACGAAAGTAACTGAGGACTCAAGTCTTGCAGTTCCTGTATCTTGGATTTCATTCTCTTTGTTATAGGTTTTGTTCGTACTGTGGTAGTTCATATAAGTAGTATCGCTATCTCCAATTTGCACAACGAACAATTTCAGGCCACCTGAAGGAGCTATGCCATAAAGCCATCAAATCAAAATGCAGTCCCTTGCTCTGTTCAAAACATCTAACGCAAATCCGAATTACTCAAACTGGTTCTCGTGGAAAGTACCGCGAAGAGGCATCTCGTTGTCATAGCTGCCCGCCTCCTTCTTCATGTGGCGATCAAAGCTTTGGGTTGACATCTGCACCTTTTCAAACCAGGTTCGATCCAATACTGGTGCAGCAGGGGCGCGCTGGCCTCGAGAGCGAGCCAGGTCAGCTTGGTTCGAGTAGTCATGGATGGCAAGGCTGGAGGCGATCTGGAATGCGCTTCGGATCTGTCGGCCGTTCCAGCAGCCGGTAGATCTAGCGAGCTCTTCGTAGTGCTTCGCAGCAAAGTCGATAATTTCGTTCTCCTTGATCACTAGGGCTGGCTCGCCCGTCATTCTCTGCCGCTCCGTCTCGATCTGCTTGAGCTTGTTGATGTTCAAGCGGAAGATCTCACGCGTCTGCGTCTTGTCAAGAGGAGGCTGTAGGAAGAATCTGTCAGTATTCTTGTACTTGAAATAGTGTAAATGCGGGGAAAGCTTCTTACATAGTAGAGAGACAGGTGAATACGAGACTTGAATGCCTCGTCGATAGTGCCCACGCGGTTCGTGGTAAGGAACAAGAGACCGTTGTAGTACTCGAGTACTCGCAAGAACACAGACACAAGAGCGTTTCTCTTCATGTCGAGCTTGGAGCGCTGCGAAAGGAAGACATCTGCTTCATCAAGGAGAAGAACGCAGTCCCAGAGATGTGCAAGACGGAAAACATTCTTCAGCGACGACTCGACCGCGCTCGGCGTCAGGCCAAGGTCGCCACAAGTAATAACAAAGAGCGGCTTGCGGTTCTCCATGGCTACAGCCTCAGCCGTTGCTGTCTTTCCAACACCAGGCACACCATGAAGGAGCACAACCAGGCCACGACCCTTGCCTTGGATCAGATCCTGACTGGGACCTTCAGTGGCAGAATCTGCGTAGCGACGCTCGAGAACCTTCTTCTGGAAATGGGACATGACCAGGCCGCGGACAACAGCCTTGTAATCGCCCTGGATTCTCAGGTTCTCGAACACTCCAGGCTCCCTTCGGACGGGCTTGAGGAGGTTGAGGTCGATTGGCATGAAGCGACGCTCTCGCAGAGCATACGCGAACATGCGTTTAGGCAGAAGAACGAGATCTTCATCACGCAGCTCCAAGGCTTTGGGGTTGGTCTCAAATGTCCTGGATCCCTTGACACGGCAACGCAGGAAAGCGTCGACGCTGAGGTTATCGCGGCGCTGGCGCATCTCAACACCATCCGCGTTCTGGATGATCTCAGATTGAGAGTATGCGAGTGTCTGTCGAGTTCCTTCGAACCAATGCTGGATCGACATCTCATCATTCTTGATCTCGCACCGCATTGACTTGTTGAACGTCAACTGGTGGAACCGAGGCCTCCAGTCAGGCATCTTCTGATAAGCCTCGGTGAGGTCGACAATGACATCGCTTTCGACGAACTCGGGATGGCGCATCTTCTCGTAGTCCTGAGTATCCAGGATCTCGTCGTCGGGCTCGGTTCTGTCAGAGGGAGGGTTTCGAGTAAGCGTCCAAGCGCTGTACTGCTGGTGCCGGTCATCAACGTAGTTGATGAAGCTTTTGCCTTGGTCCTTGAGCGACTGGAGGAGTTGCTGGTGGTTGTGACGATAACGAATGGGGAACACCTCCAGCGACTCGATAGCTCGCTCTCCAACAAAGGACTCAATCTCGAACTTGCGTCGCACTGCACCAAAGTTGTTACCATCGTGGTCGATGTAGTATGCCGAGATCTTGAATTTGGAGTTTTCATCAATCTCCTGGAGCTCGTCTGCGAAAAAGTCCCATCCAGAGGTAGGATACGATGTCTCGGGCTCTGGGGCTCTTGTCTTATAGATTCGCCAGACCTCGTGGTAGCGACCACCGGTCTCACCTGATGCGGGCATGTAGATGAGATCGCCCACGCGGAAGAGAGACCAAAGATCGTCAAACTTGACTCTGTCGGCATCTGTTCCCTCGAAGCGATCGTGGAGCGGCATGACGTCCTTGTCGACAAAGTCAACGTAGCACCTCATGTCTTTCAAGGCTTCGGGGCTGTCCATGAGGCCGTCAAAGTCCTCGTCGGCGTTGGAATCGACCGACAGCAGGGACTCGGTATCGTCATCCTCGTTTTGGTCCTCCGAGTTGGACTCTGCATCTCCCACGACCTCCACTTCGGGCTCATCGTTGGCGGTGACTTCGACAACATCGGATTGCTCGCTGCCAAACTCCTCAAAGTCTGCCCACTTCTCCTCCAGCGTGGCGAGAATCTCGCGCATCTTGGGCTGGAAGTGCACCAGGGTCTTGAAAGGCCTCATAAAGGTGCGGGGGGTTGACCTTTGCTCGGTATCGTTCATCAGCGAGGTCAAGTGGCCAAGAATAGGCTGGGACTGAATACGGATACGCTGGATCTCGGTGTCGGTTGACTGTAGCATTTCGCTTCTCTTGTCCCGTCTGGCCTTCTCATAAGGGTCGGTCCTCTTCCGAGGAGGAGCCACAGTGGTGGTGCGGCTGGAAAGGTAGCTCTGGCGAAGACGAGCAATCTCTTCGCGGCGACGTTGGCCATGCTCACGACGGATCTGAGCCTGAGTTCCCGGCCCAGTCATGAGAACTTCGATGGCGTAGTCGGGCTCCTCAACATCTTGGAAGCGATTCTTGAAGTTCTCAAAGTTGACCTTGTGTACTTGGGGGATCTTGGCGCGCCATTTGGATGCAACTCGGCGACGATCTGCGAGGATACGATCGCGTCGCTCTGCTTCTTTCTGGAGGGTCAAGAAGTCGAGGTCGTGTTCACGGTGAGTGCGAGTTGGGGCAGCCTGGCGGCGACCACCACGCGATCCCCTCGCTCTCTGTGAAGTTCGAGCCATGGTGAATGTCTTTAAGTTTTGATTTCAAGGTTTGAGTTTGATGAGAGATGTGTTTAGGACGTGGCCAGAGAAGGCAGCTCTTTATACCGAAAGAGTGCAATCAATGCCAATTAACTAGGCTGATGGCGCACTGCACCACAAGCCCCGCGTTCAGCTTCATCCTGAGGCCTATGTCCCATTCAGCTTCACCGACCTGAGTCATAACTAACGTTTGGACCTTTGGTGAATCCTGCCTGAAGATGGTAGGCAGCAAGACGAGCTAAGCTCCCAAATTCAAGGATTACAGATCCACTAGTAACCAGCGGCGATGCGTGGCTTGAGTCTCACATCAGCGACGCTAGGCAACAACCCAATAAGAATAGAAGAGTCGTCATGCCTGCATAAGAAGGCAGTCGGTTACACAGTTTCAAAGCGTTATGGATTCCGATAGGTGCAAGGAGGGAAACCTACGAGTTGACGAGGCAAATGCAGGATAAGGTGCTGAGAGGGGCAAGGCAGCAATGGACCGATGATCAACCAATATGCCAGAGATAACAGATAAACGTGACGACCAATAATAAGGATAACCGAAGTAGCTTGGCATTGAATTCGGTCACTGCCTAGAATGGTAAGACCCGAATCCTCCCGTCGTATCAGGTGTCTCATCTCTGTCTACCCCAGGCCCCTAGGGCTTCACTCGCTCGACTTTGTTGTCTTGAGATGCTGTACTGTGAACGTTTTTATAATTCTGTCAACCTGTGTAGCATCAACGGAGCCTCAATCTGGGAGTTTCTTATTCAATATATCTAATTGGTAGATGGAAAGGTGCCTAAACGACCACCGTCTACTACAATAACGGAACCGTTGCAGTATGCACCAGCTCGAGATGCAAGATACAGCATCGTCCCGCCCATGTCCTGTTGATCTCCCATTCTTCCCAGTGGTACCATCTCGGTCGGCATGGCGCCAGGCTGCCCAGAGGAGCCTGAATAACGCGCGACAGTCGACTCAGTCATCTCGCTCGGGAATACTAATTATGGATCAGTCGAGTGCAGTCAGAACAAGGAGCTGCATGGCCACTTACATCCAGGCGCAATGCAATTTGCCCTGTAGCTAGTTTCAGTATTGAACAAAAATAACCTGCAGGGCAGGAATCTCACCTCAGTCCCCACTGGGGAAGAGTCACGGCGAGTTGCTTCGCTGCATGAATTGCTCCAGCCTTTGACTGGCCATAAGCCCAACCAGCAGTCGCCTTCTTGTTAAACCCGGCGATTGAGCCGATGACGACAACTTGGGAAGTCTGCTCAACGTTGCCTTTCTTGTTTCCCTTACTCAACAAGTCAAGAAAAGCCATGGACGTGAACCATATCGAAGCTGTGTTAATCGCGAATGTGTTCGTGTAGGAGTCAAAGTCGGCGTCGAAGTTGGACTTGGCCCATTCCTCCAAAGTCGTCTCAGGAGTTACACGCATGACTTGAGGACCGACGATTCCCGAGTTGCAGATTAAAAGGTTGAGATATCCTGCATCTTTTTCGACGTGGGAGACGGCTTTTTGGAGATCGGACTTTGAGGTGACATCGCATTGAACTGGAATCACATTCGAGCCAAGCGAGCTGGCTACCTCTTCCAATACGTTTTTCCTTCTGCCCGCAATGTACACCTTCGAGGCACCGTTTTGAAGCAGCACCTTGGTGAACATGAGTCCAATTCCTTTCAGTATCAGCATATTCGTCATTCTAGGCAAGTATTGCCACTAACCGGAACCCCCGCCCGTGACTAAAGCTACGAGGCCGTTCACGTTGAATAGGGACGCAGCAGCAAGCTCGCTGCCAATTTGGTTCTCGGAAGCCATGGTAATGAGTAGTCAGCAAAAGAATTGGTAAATGAATGATAGTTGAAACGATCGGTCGAGGCTTCAGGTACAAGAGCTAACGTTAAGCTGTTTGGTGTGGGAGGAAACTATTCCCCTCAAATCAATGGTGTCATTCAACGCCACTTCGAATGACTAAGGACATGCATCATTGACGACACGTGCATTGGAGAGGGTCCTTGTCAAGATTCTCTCAACAGAAGCATCCATCGTCTCAAGAGTGTTATAGATTATTGTGTAACAAGAGGTAAGTCTTTGCAGACGATACTCTTCGACTAGCAACTTGTCAATATCTTTCTCAGGTAGCCTTCGACACTTTAGGCAACTTTGATCTCAGTGACAGACCCTATGATTGCGTTTTTCTCTACCGAATCCAACTGAATGCGAATCCATCGTTCAATTGTATCCACCCTCTCCGACTCGCTCTTAAATGTTTCCTCTGTGATACCGGTTGTTAACGAACTTATATTAAATAAAGAAGCGCCCACGTGGTTAGTTTAGCGCCTATATAGCCTCTTTATATTCTCTTATTAAATAAAGAGAGCTCACTAATAAGGGAAGCAGAGCTTCCCTTATATTCCCTTTATTATATATTATAAATAAGGGCCTTTATAGCTATTTCCTTAATAATAGAATAAGGCACTTTTAATCTCTCTTTTATAGCTCTCTTTAATAAATACCCACTATTGTATCAAA
>JAJODA010000450.1:0-63946 GCA_021730345.1 Fusarium cicatricum
CCGGTGCAGGTATGACTTGCCACTGCCCACCAGCGCCTTATGTAAGACAGATCATCGGATAGATCGGTATCAAACTTGGAACTGCTTGTGCCGTCATCGCGAAGCCGTCTCTTCCGGTGCTGTTTCGCATCAATTGATCTTGCCGTCTTCCGAGTATCCTCACTGCATGCAGCATGTTTCAATTGCCGTCAAGCAGGGCCTCCTGCTGTACTCAGGAGAATATTAACACGACCACTTGAAGACATACGCACCGCCACACGAGGTAGACCATACATGCGCACCCGGCTTCTAGTTCCGATCTTGTGCAATTGAGCTCGTAGCCAATCAGCTCAACTCCCACCATCTTGCATCATGAGCCATCCTGGGGGACGGGCTGGCAAGCTTCGGCACAGCAGCAACAGGGGAGTGACACCAATGCCTCTTTTGTTTCCCCATTGAGATACGGGCGAGCCACGTTTCGGTTCTGCGTTTACTTAGGGGAATATACCTAAGGTCAAGGTACCTTGCTGGCGCTCTTTAAGTTGCCACGAAGTGGAATGTTGGGGGAAGAGTTTTCCTAGACGGCGGTCGCCAGTGGCTGAGCGCGGGGCACGCCCAGGCACTGGATGCCCTGAGGCGTTGCAGGCGTGGGCCAATAGCTCCACCGCGGCGGCCGGCTCACCCACTCGTTACCAGCGCCCGCCGGGCACCTGCCTCAGTTAGCGGGGTCTACACCACCCGGCCGAACGTGCCGCCGGCCTCCGGGCGTCCTTGGATGCAAACTCCGTCCGTTTCTGGTGCCCTACACCTGAGCCTCCACCACTGATTGGAGCTTTATGCCTGCTCTCTGATCGGCTAGCGACGCGATAAACCACATGGGAATGGACCCATGCCTTTTAATGGATACTATTCAACCAGGTCTGGGGATCAGGGTCGTCCGTGCATGATCACGATAGCTTCAAGGTGGACGACGAAACGCCCATTATGCCCCTCTTTGTCTCCTTTGGACGAGTGACGGGCCATGATGGAAATTATAACTCATTCCTGGCGTTTTGCGGTGAGGGCACCACACGAACCGGCACACCGATGCTCAACCTCAAGAGGCAAACCGGAAGATAGGCCGCGGCGGCGACGGAGAACGGAGCTGTTGGCCAGCGCGCCGGCGCCGGGGAAGGGGCGTAGCTTTGCAAAGGACCGCCGGGCTGTCACCGTATCTTCTCACTTTTGCATCGCGGGGCAACCCCTGGCCTGCACGCAAACCAACGGCGCAAACACGTGCTGGTAAGAAATGTGACCTGGTGCATTTTGCGCGGGCAAGGTTCTCGATGGGAAAGGCAACACGTTGTGTCGGCTAGATGAGGTGCCTGGCTTGTACCAACTCGCTCGACGGTGAGTTTGCTATTGGCATCGTGGCATCTTACGGTGTACTCGATTCAAAGTTGACCCCTGTCTCACCATCCACACCCAGACCTCTACTCTTATACCTCGTCTACTTGGACGAGACTATTCACGTTGGGAAAATGCGGCCCGAGCTGTTCGGCAACCGATACGGTACTCGTCTCCGTAACATACTGTAATTATGGAGTTGCACCTCCATGGTTGCTTTTTGCCAGTCCAGTCCAGATGGCATTCCTTGTTGTTCCTGACTTGGGCGTCCTCAGCTGCCGAGCACAGATTACCCAATCGGCGGTTTTGCTTCGTGTTACTCCCCCCTCTACGGCGGCCTCGACGAGTCGATAGGTGACACCAACACTCTAAACACGAGAGCTGGGATTGTTGACGGGACTTTGTGTACATCACGGGGTTCTTGCTCACTCACCTGGGCTTCGTAGCTCGAAACCCCTTGTTGTACCTTGTTTATTTACCGCTCATTCAATTTCCTCACTTTCTGCTCCCTTGTAGTTACGTACTTTTACATCCCAGCATGCGGGAGAGGGCTGAAGCGAGGTCACGATGCCAGATGTCTAATTGCCAATGGACTATCGTCGACATTACGGGCTCCATTTGAGGTCAGGTGGTTGTCCCCCTGAGGCAGGGATTACGTACTAGTGTCTCGACAGGAAGCAATACCAACGTCTTAATGGAACAAACCAGATTTCTCAGAAAACCTTAACGACTTGACCAAACTTGACCACCCCAACATACAACTTCTGCTAAGCTCTCCCATCTTCTCTGCGCCTCGGATTTCTGCAGACAACTCTCCTCGCCCCTTCTATCCCTCGGGTTTACTCTGCTTGATGCCTAGACCCGAACTTCTATGCCCGTTGAAACCCACAGCACAAGCATGAAGTAGCTCAAGACGGTCATCAAGTCCCCAAGGGCCGCGCCAAACGCCCCTTCCAGTTTCTCTGGGCTCCAATTCTCGACCAACTTCGTCTGAAGCTGCGTTGACTCTGTCAGGCCCATGGCCTCGAGGAGTGAGTTCCCCTTGACATGCCTGGGAGCTATGAGCCAGTCCTCTAGGCCGGCCACGATCTCGTCAACGTGCGCGACACCGCCATCTACCGCGAAGTCGTGGACGTGCTTGCAAATCCTGTCATCCTTCATCCTGCCCCATTGATGAATATCTGCGTCCATACCACGATAGTGGAACGTATCGCCCGCATGGGTGTGGCTGGGTCGGTTTTTCGACTTCCAAATCTTCCACTGGACCTCGTACTTCTTAATGGTGTCGTAATAGCTGATCCAATTTGTCAATTTCTGTGAGCTCTTGGTCGTGTGGTTCGACTCCATCCCTACGGCGACTCTCCCCATCTTCTTGTGAAGTCGATGGACAGAGTACTCGGCGCAGTGTAGCAAGAGGCCAGTTTGCTTGTCGGTCATGTTTGAGACGATATCGCGAGAGCGCAAGCCGGGCTCTGCCAGCATGATACTGAGCACGCCGCGCATGTCTAGCTTAGGATACCCGAGGCGCCAGTAGTCCTCAGAAGCATCGACGAAGGGCGACATGGACTCGAAAGCAGACTTAATCTTGGCCTGCTTGTCCTTAGGTAGGGAATAAAATGCCTTGAGTACGTTGTTGGTAAACGTCCATTCTCGATGGCCTGAAAAGGCTTGCCCGACGAGTCGATCTGGCTTGTGCACGAACTGAATTGCCTTGAGTGTGGGTTTGCCGGCCTTGCGCTTCTCGTGGTGCAGTCGCTCATGGCTTCTGGCCCTGAGAGACCTGGACACTTGTTCATCTTGAACGTCACAGTTCTCGCACTTGGTGTCATTGCGACCTTCCGTGCCCATATATCGCTTGGCTCGAAATCTCGTTATTCTCGGATACATGTTGACTGACGAGTTGTTGGTCGATGTAAGAATGGAGTGGCCTGTTCTTTTTTTACTTCTTTCTCTTCTTTTTTCTATGCCCTCGCAAGCGAATATCGACCTCCCTCAAGGTGTAAGTGTAAGTTGGCATATGCAGGCGAGTGATATGGACCTAAAGCAGTCATGATTATAGGCAAGTGTGAGGTTACTAAAAACCTAGATCTAAGCCCCTCTTCCAAAGGATAGCTGCTGAAGAATTGATGTGACTACCTAAGGTCATTGATGTTAAAAATTTTTATCTCCTTCGATCACAAAGTGTCCGGTGACATTAGTTAGTATGTCTGAAAGAAACTGTCTGAAGATAGTTGAGTGGGTTTAGACGCCAAGTTGGAGTGTTCTATCAGCATTCGTAAAGCTGACACGAGCATTAGTGGGAGCTCCATAGAATGAGTATGACGCGAGGAAATAAGAAAGATTGAATGGATATTTGTCTTCTGCTCAAAGTGCCCCGTTGAATGCCATTCAATTCGTGATCTGGCGGGTGAGCGCGCTTGCGCTAAGCCTCCCGCCAAGTAAACGCGAAGGCACGTGATAACGGCCAATTCTTCGGCTAAACCAACCGCTGTCCCCGGCCCAGTCTGGGTCGCCCCCCCATTCAAGCTCTCGCCCTGGAAGCCCAAAAAATTTGACTCCCATGACATCGTGACGCCGACGCCAGCTCATCCACCAGCCATCAGAAGAATCACTCTTTTCGTAGATATTCTTCGTCAACGTTTATCTTATCGATTAGCGCATCATCTCGGTCTTGCGCCTCAAGCTACTTGTTCAGCAACTCCTTTACGCCCCTTCAAGCTCCAGACTTTTTAGCTACATCAACGGCTGAGTGTCCTAATCCAGTCGATTCGACACATCCTCCCAATACTATAATCGCCTCACTCTTTAACCCGCTTCCTTCTTCAATCGCCCAAGATGGTTACTCTCACTGAGGTCGAGGACGAGCACTTCCAGAACCCCCAGGCTGGCCCTGACGCTGAGGACGATGAGGACTTCACCGACACTGGTTCGTCCCCTCTCTGCGCCTGCGACTGGTACGATATCACCAATGCTAATCAAACCCGCAGATTCCGAGATTTCCAACGAGTCCGAATACGATCCTTCAGAAGAGACTCTTGCCGAGCGGTTATACGCCCTGCGCGACATCGTCCCCCCTACCACTCGCTCTTGGATCTCGAACAAGGCGAGCACCTTTTCCGGCGCCGCCTGGAGTGTCCTCTCCTTCAGCGGCAAGGGCGCCTGGGTCATCACCACCTCTGCTCTCTTCTTCGGCGTTCCCTTTGCCCTATCCTTTGCCGAGGACCAGCAGCTCACTGCCATGGAGCAGGAGTACACCATGCGACAGACTGGCGGCGAGCTTCTGACTGCCGGTACCGAGCAGAACACTGCCGACAAGGTTGGCGCCGCGCTCGAAGGCAAGTCCGCCCAGCCTGCGCTGTAAACTGCCTAGCCTTTTACGCCTTTGGCAAACCTCCACTACGTGTTCAAAGAGACGGCAGCGTCTCGGACGGCGTCTCGAGTTGGGCGCAGTCATTGTTAGGCCAGAGTAGTGAGCCTCCACGTGTATTATAATTGGGAAGGGCGCATATAGCTGGAGGGCACATTGATGAATGCAACTGGTTTGGAATGGGAAGGAGCGAGATGCGGACGCATAGCATGCGGCGTATACCTATGATGTAAAGTATGAGGCTGGGGGCAAGTAATGGCTGCGATCTCATCTCCAGGAAAGATGCTTCACATGTATTTTGTCATACTAGACTTTGTATTCACCTGACGATATATGTGTTATGTGTTTTGATACAACCTGCGGTTCATGTGTTATCGACTACGGAGTAGTTTTGCGTGTTCAATAACCATCTTGTGACGATCGTCAGGTAATGTCTCGTGCTGGATGTCGACTGGACTGATAATTCATGTTGGTTATCTAACAACGCCGAGGGGGGCAACACCACAGCCAACAATAAATTCAATGTTATTGAAATGTTTGCTCCGTGTGCATGTCAACATTGGAAATAAGATTCTAAGAATTCAGTAACGTTTGCTATTACTGTACCCCAAGGAATAGTAACCGTAAGTCGTGAATAGCAAGATTGGTGCATAATTTAGGGTAGCTGAGATCACATTACTTCCACCAAGCGTTCAGGCCGCTCCTGGAGGCAACTTTTTCCCAAATCGACAATACCGTGCCTTGATCACTCCGCAGAGGTCTGTCGAGACAACGTCACGAGATGGACTACGTTACTTTACCGAAGATAGAGGTATAGGTTTATAAATGGCCAAATCCACACCCAGCTGTTGCGCTGACTGACGACATTCCAAGCTCCACGCTCATTTTACGGGAAGTATCTCACGTCGCGCATTACACGAGATATGGCTTCGCAAAAAGGCGACGGGAGAAACAGACCTCGAGGATCCGCTGGTAGTCATGCCAGAGGGCAAACATGACTATAACTTGGAGATGTAGGTCCAGCCTTTACTGGCGAACAAGGTGTCTCGGGAATCACCAACAGCTCACCTGGATACTTGGCGATAGGTTCTTCCCGCTCTTCAGCAGCTACATCTATAACCTACTCACAGATGAAGAGTCTATAAGGTACACCGCCAAGTCCGTCCTAACCGACTTCCTCAAAGATGGTGTCTGCTATGTCGAGCTCCGGACAACGCCCCGTGCCACGCCTCTCCTCTCAGCAGAGCAGTACATCGCCGTTCTACTCTCCGCCATCTCCTCATTTGAAGAACAGCATCTCCAGCTGCACACACGGCTCATCCTCTCTATTGACCGGCGACACACCCGCGAGCAGGCATCCTCCACGCTAGCTCTAGCACTCAAGCATCGCAACGAGGGCGTCGTGGGTCTCGACCTCTGCGGTGATCCGACGGCTCGACCTGGCGGGGACATTGGTGTTTTCACACCTGTATTCGAGGAGGCAAGGCGTCAAGGCCTGGCGATTACGGTGCACTTTGCGGAGGCTGAGGCGAGCGGGTCGAGAAAGGAGCTGGAGACGTTGCTTTCGTGGGAGCCTGGGCGGCTGGGACATGTGATTTGGGAGGACGAGGAGACCAAGAAGGAGATTGAGCGAAGGGGGCTGTGCTTGGAATTGTGTCTAAGCTGCAATGTGAAGGGTGGGATGGTGAGCGGCGGGTTTGAGGGGCATCACTTTGGGCACTGGAAGGATATTGAGGGGCCTAAGATTGCGCTTTCGGTAAGTTTTTGCCCACTCATCTATGTGCATAAAGTAGTATATCGTGATGCCTGGTCAGAACATGCTAACGAAAGACCAGACTGACGATGTGGGCGTCTTTGGAAGTCCCCTGTCCAACGAGTATCGTCTCGTCGCGGAGCACTTCCAGCTCGACCGCGAAGCCATCTGCGAGCTGGCGAGGCAGCCGATTGATGGCATATTTGGAGGTCAGGAGGAGAAAGAGAGGTTGCGCAGGATCATGTGGACCTCTTGATGAAAGCAACATGGACTCGGCCATGAATAAAGATGTGATCCGATTTGCTTACTTTAAAGACTGAACGCTATTGAGTGACGAGCATCAATACTGACGTTTCTATACTTGGAGAGCTCCGAAATCAAACTTCGCAACCTGGTCCTGGCTTTTTTCGTTTCGCCCACCAATGAGTAACGTAATCGACGAGAACAAAAATAAGGCCAACTGTGAGGACGCCTGGAAGCACCACCTGGAATCGATCAAGTATTGATGCATTCTTCCATCCTTGCCAGTGATCGTTGGTCAAAACCGTCGTCATGCAGTAGTAACTGATGACAACTTGGAGGAAGAACAGGATGATAATCAACCTCTGGTTATCGAGGTCTTTGCGTCAGTTAGTCAAATGTATCGAAAACATCACGAGAAGAGAAAGCGACGCAACATACCGGATTTCTCTGCGTTCCCGTGCGGGCTCGCCTCGATATTTTCCAGGCTTAACGGAGAAGGAATGGACCCCATGATGCTTGGTTCACTGTTGATGATGATTTCGAATGGAGGTACTGCCACGGACAGAATGCTGAGATTTCATGGGCGGCTTATGGGGGTGTTCCGCTGATGATAACGGTCAACAGAAGAACAGAAACGAGAGGAGAAGGATCAGTTATATACCTAGAGGCCAGTGGGCAGCAGCAAAGTCAAAAGGAAGGACGGAACCAGGAACGGAGTGACGATAATGTAGAAGGAGTAAAGGTCTTGAGCAGAAGAGAGGAGCCTGCATCAACGAGCTGAATTAGAGAGGGGCACGTGAGGTTCTGTGACTGTGATTCACATCCTAATGCATCTTAGAGCAAATTCAAGAAAACAATTACAAGGCGTGTTAGTAAACATCACCTGCACAATGTCTGTGGTGCTGCCAAGGCGAGTGTTGGGGCACATACGGTGTCTACAGGATACAAGTTTCATTTCTGCGAGGACCGGCGAGGTTGGCGATATACTATACAGTGTACCAACACCAGAATTCGGCATGTTTTTACGGCGATGACTCTTTTCTGAGTTGGCCTTGAACCTGGATGAAACAGTGAAGCCAATAGACTCTCAAAAGGTCGTTCCGGCGAGATCAACCAGTAATGCTGTCATAGGACAAGCAGCAATCACTGGGAAGATATTTCTTTCCTCTCGTAAAGCATTCTAAGCCCTGCAAAATAGACTGCGAGTTACTTAGAGAAGCAACTCGGAATAAAGATACTGGAGAAAAGAGGCCATCGTGTGGCCTCGTATGCCTGCTAAACGAGAGCACCGCATGGGGAGTCGGTGAATTTGGTTGTTCGAGTTCTTGAGGTAAACTCACCTTCGTCTCGTTAACTTACGCGAGACATGTTGCTCGCCATAGGACATGAAGAATACAAAGACTAAACAGACGTTGGGTAATCTCTACTTTTAATTCATTAATCCTAAAGAGTATTGGTCGTGAAAAGCCTTCGAGCATACAGCATCAACAGGTCAATTCATACTGCTATGGCTCGCTAACAAGGTAAGAGGAGAGAAAGATAAACAACAGAAGCCGAATGAGGAGCATGTTTTGTTTTCCCATCATTCGAAGCATTGCGTTTGAACTCTGCGTGTGTAAGTAGTCATGTCCCATTAACGCCGTGATTTTGCTTTCCGCCTGTTCGAATTGGAAACCCCCCTGCTTTTCCCTAGCATACATCTCAATCGTTTTCGTCCAAGCATGATTTCATAATCAGTGCAGACCCTGCGGTGTGCTTTCCAGGTCCACACGCTCAACCATGCCTCGCTGGTCCTCGCTCTTGCGGATGAGGGTCGTAAAGTACCGCGAGGCGCGCTCGCTCTCGCCCTTGATCTTGATAGTCTCGTCGCGTTTGGTACCGAGGTCCTTGAAGCTCTGCTCGAGGCCGACACGAAGGTTGTCGGCAGGAAAGCGTAGGACCTTGCGGACCGAGGCCGAGATGCGAGCCGCGTTGGTGTGGACGTAGTCAAGGTCCGCTAGCTGGGTCGAAATCTTGGCGGCGAGGCGTGGAGGAAGGGAGTTGGGGATCTGCTGGAGGACGTAGGCTGAGGCAGCGATGGCTATTTGCAATGTTAGTCAAACTGAACTTGATGAGAAATTACTCAAGTAAACTTACCAGCTACAAGGATACCAGGCAGAATGAGCTGCCGGAGATTCTCGTTACCTAGCACACGAGTCGCTGTAAGGGCCTGGTCCATCCATGTGTTCATGCCAATCATCCGGGGCACAACCGCGCCAGCAACGGTCAGGGCCATTCCGCTACCAACGAACTTCTCCTGGCGCTGCAGCAGAGTCGTCCAGTCGACAAAGTCGGCCAGCTCCGTGGGGATATCAACCTGGCGAGCAAGGACGTCCTTCTTGCGCCGGAACATAACGTCCGGTCGGAATTGAAGATTCTGGAACTCATCGCCAACGTGCAAGATGCCGAGCTGCTTGATCGTGTTGACGCTGTATGCCGTCTTGCTTCGCGCAAACTCCTCGCAAGTGGTCACCGAGTCGGCAATGTGGGAGAGCATGGCTTCCTTGAGGTCCTCGGCATACTGGAAAGCGTTGAGGATACCGGGATAGGGTACGTCGTAGTGTGTGCTTCCGGAGTGAAGGATGGCCGAGTTGAGTGTTGTCCGGCTGTGATCGTAAACCTCCTTGCATGTACCCTCAATATTGGTTTCAACTTGTTCATGGACTTCGGAACAGGCCTTGCGGCTGGACTCGAGCTGTGGCTCAAGCTCTTTGAGCTCCTTCTTTACTCGTTCAAGCTCGGAGTGGGCTACCTCGTGGTTGACTGTCGCAAGGGTGTGGACGTCGTTGAGGATGTTGAGAAGATATGTTCGAGCCGGTGCGAGCTTCGACCTTGCCCGCTTCTCCAGGACGAACCTTCGCAGTGACTGTTCAAGCGCCTGAAAATCTCGTCTCTTCTCCAGATCCTTACCCTTGCCCTTGTCATCGCCATCACCGGGATCACCGGCACCTCCGCTCGAGCTTCCGCTGCCTTCACCACCAGGGCCGCCTGGAGGTGACGGACCAACGGGGATAGCGTTACTGGAAACAAAGTGAACCAATTCTGATGCTTCCTTGCGCGTCCTTGGACTCAATCCTGCGACCTGATCTAAGACCTTCTGTTGACATCGTTCTTGGTCCCGGATAACATCGAATCCATTGACAACGATGAAAATATAGGCCTTTTCGGCCGCAGCAGCCCAGATAAACTCCTTGGCAGACTGTGTAAAATGATTGGCGGCAGAAACCACAAACACTACCACATCAATCTCCTCCTGTCGAGCAAAGATGGCTGTCGTCTTGGTCGTGTCCGAGTTGAGACCAGGTGCGTCGATCAGAGCGATGTCCACTACTCCATTGTTCAAAAGCGATTCGTCAATGGTACGGCTATCCTTCACATAAACCTTGCACTGGGTATAAGTCTCGTTATCGATAACGATCTTTTCCAACTCTTGCAAAGAAAACACGTCGTAGGTCGACTCGTCATTCCGGTCGTAGGTAACATGCTTGTGCACAGCGTGTACCTCCTCCACACCCGAGTTTTCCCTAGCATCGAGCACCTCACAAAAGATAGCGGTGCATGGTTGTTGGTCTTCGGGCAGAACCTTTCGTCGTAATAGAGCGTTGCAGAATGTTGATTTGCCGGCATTAAGGTCGCCAGTAATAAGGACCTTGCTAGCAGTATCCTCAATGCGTTCGCGCAGGGAGAGGAGGTGCTTGATGCTTGTGCTAATCTTGCCGTCGAGCAGTGAAGCGATCGAGCTCTTCTCCAGGGAATGTACAAGCTCAGCCTGGTGAAGCGACCCGAGCTTAAGATCCAGCTTCAGAATGGAAAATTCCTGGGCAATTTGGGGCGACACCAGTCGCGGCTCAGGTGCCGATCGAGTCTCGGCGGCTCGGCTCGATTCGGCAGCACCATCTTCAACGGAAGTCATAGATCGTCGCAACGCTGGATTTCGAACGGAGTACGACGGTTCGCCCATAACCGAATGTGCATGGGAGAAACCAGGGCGTGATGAGGTCTCGGACGAGTCACGGCGGGCGCGCTGAACAGAGGGATAATGGGCTGGCCATGACGCATTCATCTCCTGGAGACTTTGAAGCAGTTCGAGGACCGTGTTGATGGATCGGCCGAGGGTTGCGCGGTGAGAATTGTACCACATCTGATGAATAGCACCCGACGCGGGCCGGTCGTGATGCATCGCCATGTCCAAGGCCGCAGCGGAGGCCATGGCGCGGTGCTCATTGTCGGGAATGCTACCACCATAGCCTGAGTCGACGTCAATCATGCTCTGAAGGCGCGCCGCATGCTCGGATGTGGTACCATTACCGACGGTCATGTAGTTTGGTCGGGAAGAAGACGAGTTCGTGGGTGGCGGAGAATCAGAGTCGTTTCGAGGCGTGTCGGCTTGGTCATGATCGTTGTCAGACCCAGGGCTGGCCTCCTGGCGCAAAGGGGACTTGCCCTTGTCGTTAAAATAGTCCTGGCTCATTTTGAAGCAGCGTATATCAGTTCGAGCGGCATGTTTTGTGCAAAGGGTGATTCGAGTAGAAATTGTTGAAGCGGTGATGGCGATGTAATGGGCGGCGGAGTTGGAGCCGGGGGGCGGAAGCTTGATCATCCTTGAACAACCGACCCATTTCTGCATGATTTTTACCGGTCACAAATTGTGGCGTTACGGCGTTGATTGGTCAGGGGACCATGTTTGGCGGGAAAGAACCGGGTATGAGCCACAGCAAGTGGGCGAAAACCACCAAGCCACATTTGGCTGGGCCTGTCAATGCTGGAGGGCCCAGAGCGGTTACGTAGTTCGGTACCTCCGTAGCACGACACGGATACCAACTCTGATTTCCTCGCTGCCTTGTTCAGAACTTGGACGCCTATTTAATCCTCTCTGTTGATAATATCGGCCTTTACTGCGCATTCACAATCTCTTGCTCGACACCTCGTTCTTTTGCTGTCATTCTGCGCTCCTGAGTCACCCCGCACACCATGAACGTAAGGACAATGTCGTCGCGCGACACCACCAGACCCCCATGATGGCTAATCCGTCTCTTCTCTATTTAGATCCTTGAATGGGCATTCGGCAAACGCATCACGCCCGCGGAGCGTCTGCGCAAGAACCAGCGTATGCTGGACAAGGCCATCCGCGAGCTCGACCAGATGCGCGTCAAGCTGGAGAAGCAAGAAAAGACTCTCATCCAGCAGATCAAGACGAGCGCCAAGAACGGACAGATGGGCGCCTGCAAGATCCAGGCCAAGGATTTGGTCCGCACCAGGCGGTATGTCGAGAAGTTCTACGGCATGCGCAGCCAGCTACAGAAGATCTCCCTGCGACTCCAGGTACGTCGAGCTGGAAGAGAACACCGTTTGACGCGTAGGGACTAGGGCTGATAAACTATGATGCAGACCTACCGGACGAACGAACAGATGATGCAGGCTATGAAGGGTGCGACAATGGCCTTGGGCAGCATGAACAAGTCGATGAACCTTCCTCAACTCCAACGAATTGCCATGGAATTCGAGCGGGAAAACGACATTATGGAACAACGACAAGAGATGATGGACGACGCTATCGACGATGCTATGGATGTGGGAGTTGAAGAGGAGGGCGACGAGGTAGTGGAACAAGTGCTGGAGGAGATTGGTGTTGACTTCAACCAGGCGGTACGCACAATCCTGCTGACATCTTATGGTTTGAGGCTAATCGTGATTATAGCTCGGTGAAACGCCTACTGCCTTGGGAAATCCGGCGGTACCTGAAGGCAAGATTGCTCAAGCAGTGGGTGGTGGGGGTGGTGGCAGCGGCGGCGGCGACCCTGTTGACGATGACCTTCAAGCGAGACTGGACAGCCTGCGGAAGTGATTCAGAATCGAATTGCTTGGTTTTTGTCCTCCATTGGAAAGACGGATGCTCTTCATTTACTACCTAGGGATGAATGCTTCTTTGTGCCTAGTGGCTAAGCAGCTGCGAACTTGAGCTGTATGGCCGCAGACGATATTGACTGGTTTGCTATCATGGCCATGCTTTGTGGTCATGAGAGATGAGGGGGTATTTGGCGTTTGCCATTCGTGCTAGGGTGCATTGGTGTCCGGAGAATCGTTTCATGAAGCAGTCAACATTTCGTTCTTTTGTAATTGTGCTGGTTTTATTCTTCTTAGAATGGTGAATACGGGGTCTCTGTTTGCAAACCCACTGCTTCGGACGCAGACGTCCTTTGATTCCAGGGCGGAATTTTATAGCTCAATCTATTACTTTGGTGTTGGGTGAAGAATGACAAGAAGCGTCACACATCTACCTCTGAATACCATCTTGCTAGTTGCCCCAATAAGGAGAAAAACTTCGTTACCAGGGTTGAAAGCCCATATTCTGTTGTTAGATGTACTCCCAGTCATGAGAGCCCTTCAAAAGTGGTACTTAGCCCCGAGGCCTAGTATTGGATGAGGAAGAACTGTAAATGTGATATATACGATGGATAGAGATTGCTCGAATTATGTGTGCACTAACTGCAGCATGCATTGGCCTTGTCAAACAGTAACTTGCCTGCTTAGCGCAACGGAGTGAAGACCATAATCAAAATATAACTAACTAATTAGGCCTGTTTCTGGCGACATCCTCGGCTATACACGTGTATTGCTCCAGAGAGCTGGCCTCGTGAGCTTTGACGTGGTCGAGGATTGTTGCGCCCTAGCTACCTGGATACGGATGGATTGGATGGATGTTAGCCTGCTTACTTTGGTCAGTCGAGCACTCGAGTGCAAGCGATAACAACCATCGCCCTTCGGATGCCTCGGGTGAGATATCCAAGAGAAAGCAATCAATATCGTTTCCTTAAGAAAAGGTATATCACGCTTTCGTATCTCCAGACTGCTTCGTCTGGGGTTCATCAATATCTAGGTAGCCGAGGGTCACCACAAACCTCCACCCCTCAAGCGCCCATACGATACGTCTGTAGGTGCCCAATACGAGCATCGGCCAGTAAACGGTGAGAAGTCTCAGTGCACCCGCCGCCTGGAATCTGGCGCCGGTCCCCCGCCCCCCGCCGAATCAGGATAGCCTGCCTTGGCCCCGTCCAATCCGCCGCCTTACACCACCTGCACCCTACCTTTCAATAACTTGCCCAAACGGCTTCATCAACTACGACAACCTAGACTTGGACTCGCAACAAGCCTTACCCCGACTCTCCCGCGTCTTACCCTGACCTGCAACCTGCAAAGCTCCCCACGACCGACCTCTCCTCTTTTCGTCTCGTCGTTGTGCTTCCCGTCTTCCGCCTCTCTCTCATTGAGATATCGAAGCCATCGTCAGGTACGTTTAGTTGCATTCACGCCGCATTGATAGTGACATCGAGTCGTTGTTTGCCTTGCCTGCTGCCCTGTCCTTCGTTGTTTGTCTTTCACCTGTCTCATTCCCTATTGCGCTTCCTTGACCCCTCGCGCTCTGTATGTCACTGCCCCCGCCAGAACCTCTTGTGGCGCCTACGTCACGCTACTCTCGCGTTGCGATGCGCTGTGCTGCACTCCGCTCCTACATCCCTCAAGAAGCCCGTTGATACCTATCTACCCACAAGTCTTGAGCCCTCCCAGGTCGTCTGCTAGCTTTGAGTGTCTTGAGGTACCGCGTATGCGAACTGTCGTACACATCGTACACGAATGACGAGGGGCTGCCGTGCGGGAACTGCTTGCGCGCTTAGCTACATCATCGACACATGCCCTTTTGACTCTGTGCATTCACTTTCAAATTTCCATCTTCCCATTCTTCCATTCTCCTTGACGGCTTGATAACAGCCCGAGGCCAGAGCTGTCTAACTTTTCAAGGCTTCGTTTGCGCCAGCGATCATCTATCGCATCAAGCTGTTCTCGACCAGCACCCCGCCCCTAAGCTCCCCGCGACGATCTACGTTATAACGGCTCGTCATTGCAGCCTACGCATTGGCATCCTCCGACCTCGCAAATCTCAACTACGATAGAAACGAAATCGAGGATTTGCCCCTCACAGCATCATCAGTGCTGACCCGCTTCTCTCTCTCTCTCACCAACCCCCCTAAATACTCTGTCCCCTCCACAAGCTGGCGAGCAACAAGCGTCGCAGTCTGTCCTCGACGGGAGGAAGTCTGCTGAATAGGATGTTTGGTGGCAACTCCAACTCAGTCGGCAATAAACCCGAGAGCGATTCAAAATCAGACAAATCTCCTTCTCCCGAGCCCGGTTCCGGCTCCGCCCCGGCTTCCATCAAGACAACCGACCAGGCTGCCAGCGGCGAGAAGCGTAGTGGAAATGGCAGCCCTCCGACCCGTCAGGATATTGGTGGCCCAACCGACAAGAAGCGCCGAAGTAGCAGTGTCAGCAGCCGGGCCAGCAGCCTGCTCGCCTCGGCCAAGAACTCGCTCAACTTCTCCCAGAGCAGTCGCAGTGGGGGCTCTGAAGTGAGCTCGCAGACGCCTCTTCAGAAACTTGGCAAGCAAGATCCCGCTTTGGTGGTGCCTCAGGGCCAGCATAATAATTCGGCCGGAGAGTCTGTGCCGGGGCCCAAGTCTACGTTCCGCGTCGGCGTCTGGGAAGATAGGAACAGAAAATGTCGCCGGACGATGGAAGACACCCACGCGTTCCTGTACAACTTTGTCCAGACCCCAGCTCTAAACGATGCAGCCGACAAGGATCAGCTTGAAGGAGACGGCCAGGAAACAGCCGTCTTGGATATGGTTGAGTCTGACAATGGCTATTTCGCCATCTTTGACGGACATGCTGGTACCTTTGCCGCCGACTGGTGTGGAAAGAAGCTGCATATCATTCTTGAGGACCTCATACGCAAGAACCCAAATGCCTTGATTCCCGAGGTGTTAGACCAGGCCTTCACGGCCGCCGATGCCCAGCTTGAGAAGCTGCCGCTTAAGAACAGTGGTTGCACTGCAGCTGTTGCAGTACTGCGCTGGGAGGATCGCGTCTCAAACGATCGCTCAAATCTTAAGCCTACTAACTCGGAAGAGTCCGTCAAGGCGGAAAAGGCCAAGGATGGATCGATTAATGAGGGTGGCAATGCAGCATATGAGGCGACCAGCGCCAGATCGAAGGCGGGCAACGCGCGACAGCGTGTTTTGTATACAGCAAACGTTGGCGATGCCCGCATTGTTCTCTGCCGGGCCGGAAAGGCCCTGCGACTTTCTTACGACCACAAGGGCAGCGACGAGGTCGAAGGCAAACGAATCGCTGCCGCTGGAGGCCTGATCCTTAACAATCGCGTTAATGGCGTCCTGGCTGTGACTCGAGCTCTTGGAGATGCTTACATGAAGAAGCTTGTCACGGGTCATCCTTATACTACGGAAACGGTCATTCAAGCTGATAGTGACGAGTTTATCATTATCGCCTGCGACGGAGTAAGTTATTAACCACCAAAGTGGATCTTGGGTGCCGACTTGGCTGACCGACTGTAGATTTGGGATGTTTGTAGCGATCAGGAGACGGTTGACCTGGTGCGAGACATTCAGGATCCTGTTGCAGCGTCAAAGCTGCTGGTGGACCATGCCTTGAACCGATTCAGCACTGATAACCTATCTTGTATGGTGGTCCGACTGGACCAGAGCAAGGAGGCTGCAGTAGAGGCAGAGGGTGCAACGTCGCAGGTCAGTGAGGCAGACAAGATTGTCGGCGAGACCAAGCAAAAGATTGCCGAAGGCAGCACGCCTGCCGTGGGAGTATCCGCGACAAGCAATGCGACCGGCCACGACCGACTTATAGCTGTCCAAGATGGAGATTTTGTGCCGACGGCGCTGGACGAAGCCGTTGCGGAGGAACCCATTCACGTCCCAAACCCCGACTCGGAGGAAGTGCCTGTACTAAATAAGGCGGCTGTTGAACAAGCTCGGAAGGACAAGCCACCTCCCGAGAAGGCCTAACGAATGTATCTGAACTAGAGACGCAGGATCAAGAGATAGTCATTGGCCTAGCGGGCTCTCGGCGCCGGAGCAACATGAAATAGTGCGAGGGATGAAGTGCTGTATTGGTCTCACGACATAAAGCTAGATGGAGCACATTTTGGCTCGAACAGAAGGAGCATAACGTCTGCATGTGGTGTGGATGTCCTGTACGAGAACAAAGAGTGATGCTGGGTTTGCTGTCAAAGCTGGACGCATGCAGAGTCGGAACCGAGTTTGCTCGAGTTTGTAGCTAGTTAAGCAGCTCACCTGTACATGTAGGGGGGGAGTTGTTGATGGGGTGCTATTGCGGATGCGAGTTGCTTCCATTGCGGAATCGAAAACGACACTGACTAGGCGAGAGTCGTCTGGTACAGACAGTTTGGCCTATTCGTACCTATGAATATTGATATGAAAGCTTTGAATTGCAAGGTCAACTAGACCAAGGATGTATGTATTTGTCCGTAGCCACGACATCAAAATGGCTGGAAGACATCTGTAGTTGTGCTGATCAACTATCCACCCAAAAGTTCCACGATGCTTCTAGACGAGCTTCCATGCTGCACGTCTGAAATGGGAACGGCTGGTTGGGGCTCCACAGCACGATCGTCGATTGAGATGAATGAAATTGCACCTGGACCCCTGGACCGGAAAAAGTAGTTGGGCGGTAACTAAGAAGAAGTTGTCAATCTCCTCCATTGCCAAGTGTAGATGAGCTGGAGGTTGACGTGGGCCTTGGATGGTCAAGGCGTTCCGGAATTGACACAGCGTCCGCTAGTGCCGGAAAGGAAGAGTTGAAATAGACTCGACCTTGTTTTGCCAAACATGATGAGTTAAAGGCTTAAAGCAGAAACGAAACAGTTGGAGCTGGAGCTTTAGGTTACGCCCTGGACAGACGGAGTGTGGTGGAGCAAACGGGAACGGGAAGACCTATATATTTGACTCATGTCTATACTCGTGAAGCGTGCCCTTACAAGACAGTGAATCTCGTTTCTGATTACTTCAGTGGCTTGCCTGAGTGGCTCTAAGGGTCAACGGGAGGCTGCTTGAGGCGAGATCTGCCAGAAATTGGAACTTGGATTGAACTTAACGGTTGCTGGGCATGGGTATGTGGTAACCGAGATAGGTTTGTTTCCCCAGGTACGTAGCAAATCTCAAGCAGGAAGAGTTGGAAGTTGAACACGCTGAAAGACAAGGGAGCCGAGGGAAAGAGAGAAGCTAGAAGCAGACCCGAGTCTTCCATTTCTGCGTCTTCTACTCCGTATTCTCTTCTCCATAGTCGTTCGGTTTATTTGCTTTTTGCCTCTTCTCTTTACTTTTTTCGCTTCAACAAATCCTTGCCAGCTTCCCTTGGGGGAGACGCCGCTACAGTACGCTCATGGTTCGTTGCATTCCAGTCGCAAAAACTCCCTTTTGGGGTTGGCTAGCAATTACGCTCTAGCCATGGGCAGCCATTAGGTTTACCCACTGTGGGTGCGCTTCGGATATGTAGATAGATGGATATCATGAGGTCAACTGCATTCTGTTCCTTGCTTTGTATCGTGTGTTTTTCTGTGTTATTTCTTTTCCCTCTTAAATGTTTCGACAGAGTGTCTCTGCAGCATGTCTCGGCCGATGACGAGAAACAGCTGTTGGTAATTCCGACCTGATTAATCAATACTTGGCTCGACATCGTTAACGAGACTATCGCAACGACGACAAACCCCCTTCTCCTCTTAGCAAAGCGACAAAGCCATCTCTCCCTCTTGCTGGACTTGCTCTGATTAGCTGCCTGGGCGATTTGCCCAATAACTACTCCAACGCAAGGGAAGCAAACAGCCTCTGGAGAGAGAGAGTACACCCCATGTCGTCGCTCGACCCCCGTTAATTATTATTATCATCGCCCATCATTAAATCCATGTCGGTAGCCTTGCCCCTGAAATCTGGTGCTACTGCCCCTTGACCCGCACTGAATCCACCGCCCAACCCGACCCATCACATCGAAACGACCCCGAATTATACGTGGACGGATTCCAATACTACATTCCTCCATCTTTCGTTCGAGGATCTCTATCTTTTCCCCTTGCTCTTCGTCCTCATCTTTAATTCTCGACCGTCATTGCAGCTCGCTGCTTGTCTCTCGTTTCTTCCGCCTTGGACAATCCCCGCATGCCCGAGGTGCTTTTTCTCGGGTCTTTTGCTTGTCTCTTGTTTTTGACCTGGCTGTGACGGAGGCGCCATGTCGCTGAATGGGCTGGACGACTCAAAGGTCCAGGAAGCCTACGAGGCTGCTGTCGCCGAACCCGGAGGATGGTATGTCAACATCATGTTCTCGTTTACACTGACCAAAGACTGACCAAGTCTTTGTACGCTATAGGTTCCTCCTCAAGTACGCGAGTCGCGATGAAGTCGAGCTGCTGGGCCGTGGCTCAGGCGGCGTTGTCGAGGTGCGCAACAATGTTGCCCAGTACGAAGAGACCAGTCCCCTCTACGGCTTCTTGAGATATAGGAGGAGGAACGTCTTGATCAAGTATCTACCCGAGAACTGCTCTCGCCTCATTCAAGGTCGGTTGCGACCTCCTTTGCTGCCCCTCATGGCAGGCAATTCCCCCCCATTAGCCTTGCCGGCTCGCTGTTGGAGATGCTAACCTTACTCCGGCTTGTAGCGCGGGTAGCTGTCCATTTCAACGCCGTCTGCGAGCGATTCTCCCCTTACGATACCACATTCGAGATTGTCGATGCCAAAGAACTCAAGGACACCAAACTATCAGCCGCTTGCTCCTTGCACGCTGCCTCAGGGTCCAACTCATCGTCCTCGAGCTCGCTACGCCGAAGACGTCTCATGGAAATTGCAGAAGAGGAGGAAGAGGAACAGCAGCAGCGGGCTACCAAACGGCAATCGCTTGGTGCTGAGGACCAAGATGCTAGTGAGAAGTCAGAGACGGGCCACGAGCCTGTGTCGCCCACAGAGTCCGTGACGCTCAACTCGGAGCTGGCTGCGTCTCCCGAGGAGAGGAATTTCACAGCTGCCTCGACATCCGAGGTGCCAAACTTCGTTGGTGCCGATGATAGACCTGTTTCCCCTTCGCAATCGATTGATGCAGCTCCAAGAACGTCCTCACAATCTAACCGGCCCGATCTGTTTGCCTATGCATCATACACCTATGGCAAACCAAAGGTGAAGATGGGTCCACGCCCCTCACTCGAATCGGGCGGCAGGCCTCGCACTGCTGGCGCATTCCGCCCCGTTTCTCAGATCCCTTCCGGCTTGAAACTGTTTGGCAAGGGTTCCAAGAGGAACAAGAGCAGGGACGAAACCGCCAACGCTGACGACATTCTCGCCGAGACAGCAAGCACGTTGCCCATCTCGGAAGAGGCACAGATCGCTCATACTGAAATCACTCGCCCCGCCACAAGCTCTGGAGTTTCAGCTCCCAATTCACCCATGATGCCCCCTCCGCCGCCCGCAAAGCCGGTCATATCGCCGGAGAAGGCCAGGCTGATGAAAGCCATGAAACTAAGAGAGAAGAAGAGGAAGAACCTGGAGATCAAGGCAGCAGGTGCAGCTTCACCTCCCATCGAATCTCCCGCGCCCAGCGAAGAAGAGTCGTTCGAAGAGAGGTTGGAGGACAACCAAGTAGAGGACGAAAACACCACCACCGAGACAGGTTCGGATCGACCTTCCATCTCAAATGCCGACTCTGGAATCGGCCTCGATCGATCAACTTTTATCAACACCGACCAAGCATCCGACCTCACCCAAACCGACTCACACCCTGATAGTCCAGTCATTGCATCTTCAGAACCCGAGATCTCTACAAGGGCTTCCTCGTTATCCGAATCTACAGACGAAACCCTGCACCCGAAGAGTGACGCTGTATCCGGAGACGACCAGGAAGCTAAGCGCGATGAAACGACTGCGGAAGAAGATGCACCTAAGGAGCCAGTTGCTGGCGACGAGATCGCGCCTGCTATTGATGCGCTGCCTGCCGACGGGGGGAATGTCCAGTGCACGACTCTGCCCCATGTGTCTGAGCCTAACAACAGCATTCCAACCCAACAGACATCCTCCCTAGACACATCGACACAAATTGGCGAACCCGAGACAGACCGAATTCCAGACGCGATAGAGACAAAGAATACCGAGGACGCGTCCAGTATCAACAAAGATGACGAGCCGATCTCCCCCACGTCTGCCGCGCTGAAGATCCCCACGTCCAAGTTCTCAACCCAGGACTTGCGATCTGAGGCCAATGCGCCGGCCCCTACCGCTGAAGCTTCCCGCCAAAGCACTCGCGAGACCAGCCCGGTCATTGTGACCGAGGAAGCTGATGAGGAGGCTGACGTGGAGGATGCAGCAGAGCACAAGCTGCCCCAGCCGAAGCATCCAAAGCGCAAGGCCCATATCGAACCAATCCGCACAGACTTCTCAACACATAGCCGGTCGGCCTCCCGAACAGGTCACTTGTCGGACGACGAGTCCTTGATGGATGAACTACAGAGCGCTACTTTGGAGGAGGCCAAGCCCATGCTTGTGGCCAAGAGCCCTGTAACGCCCGTGTTTCCGAGCCCGACAAAGGCCGATAGGTCGCCTCATATCGTGAGGACCGTGTCGAACCCGGTCCACGGGAACTTTCTTGCTCCTGGGGATATCAACCAGAGCTCGGGAAGATCTGCTAGCTCTGGAGCGTCGTATCTAAACAAGGTTGCCCAACAGCAGGCAGCCCCAAACATGGCCAAGAAGTCCAACGTGGGATCCAGTATCTCTCAGCGGATCAAAGCTCTCGAGAAGCTCTCAGCTAGCACTAGCGAGGCCCCTGCTATTGTAGCTAGCCGAGAGCGACCATCTTCCGCCTTCTTTTCTGTGAGAAGAAGCCGAGAGCCATCCCGGTCACCATCCGTAGCAGATCGAGCTACCTCCTTTAACCGCTCAAACCTTCGCACACCACCCTCAAGATCTGGCTCGCGAGATGAGTCTCCTGACAGGACGAGACGAACGCGCAGGGAGCGCTCTAACTCGGTTGCCAGTCGTCTCTCCATGTTCGAGGCGCCGCTGCCCGAAAGCAACTCGCCCGAAAGCAGCTCACGAGGACCAGAGTCTATTTCGGTTACTGCAAAGATTGTCCGGGACCCTAGTCAGAACGCATCCAAGTCATTTGAACCACCAAAGGACCTATCCGAGTACAACCCGCTTGAGTTAAAGCAGTCTCCCTTATTAGTGGACCACCAAAGAACAGCACCGATATGGACCCCTGCAGCTCTAGAGAACCCGAAGGAGACGATTCAAGAGCGCCGCATGTCCAAGGAGGAACGGAGATCTGAGTCGCGGGACCGCAGCAAAGACGACAAGTCTCGACGATCCTCCCTCAGCGTCGTCAAGGACTTTATCAACGACCGCCGCAAGTCGCTCACGTCGCCTTCGAGTGAAGGCCTCCCTGCCTCAGCCTCGTCGCGATCTCCTACTCGACCACCGTCAACTCACCAGGCCAAGCGGCTGTCTATCAGCAGCCGCCGATCGTCTTTCAGCCGGGATAGAGAGAACGTGCTGTCGCCTTCTGCCACAACCGAAAGCTCAGCATCCGGCGATGAGACCAAGTCGAACAGCGATAAGATGAAGTCCCGCGCGGGTCGCTTCATGCGACGTCTATCCTCCCTGTCGAGCTCCCGCGGTAAGACGCCAACGCCCACCGTGCTCTCGGCTACCGTGCAAGAGGAGATGCCCGAGCCTGTACGACCGGTGACGACTGGCTCACCCTCGATCATCTCGTACATGGGCGACGTTAACGTGCAGTTCCCCGACAACCTGCTCTGGAAACGCCGAAACATGTGTCTCGACTCACAAGGCTTCCTCATCCTGAGCGCACTCCCCGCACAGAGCGGCCGCGCTGCCCATGGCACCAAGCGCTACCACCTGAGCGAGTTCCGGACGCCCTACATCCCCGATGTCGAGATCCAGGAGCTACCCAATAGTGTGGTGCTGGACTTGGTCGAGGGGAGCGGCGTGCAAGTTGCGTGCGAGGACCGTGCTGGACAGACAAAGGTCCTCAATAGTGAGTATTGTCACCTTGAGCATGTTTGGATGAAAGAGCTAACATATAAACAGTCTTACGAGACGCTCACGCCGGCCATGCCGAGGCGTTTGGACAGTAGATGACCGTCCAACGTCCCAATCAAGGGCATCTCAAAGTGCCCTTTACAACTTTAATCACAAGCCATGGCTTCTTTCCTAATCCATCTTCAACACTACATGTAATCCGGCATCGAGCACCATGACCCTGGTGCCATCCGCCTTAGACTGTCTCTCATATCCAGCGACTTACGGCCTCAACGCAAACATTTCCCTGCCTTGGCTTTCGAGTGTATACCAAAACAGACCTGCATACAACATTCAAAGGGTCACTGAACCCGCCTACATCATCCTCCCTTGCATGCACCCTAGGGACCTTTTCCCATCTGTATTATTCACCTATGTGTCTTTCTTCTACGCATGATACCACCCAGCTTCAACGGCTATCTCCTTTTTACTATTCTACAGTGGAACACAGGCCTTGTCATTTCGTTTCTCCACCCTTCTACTTTACTTTATTGCCGTTTCCTTTCTTTTCAAAACAACAATCCGTCTTCTTCATTGCTCCGCGGAACACATGCTGCGCAGCTGGCTTCGGGGAGGTTTGGATAGGTGGCGGAGCAGAGATTTACCGTCTTAGGAAGATGTAAAAGAGGGGCCGAGGACGAGTAGATTTATCAGACGAGAGAAGAAGAAAAAGACTGTTATGGAGTACAATATCTCGTGGGTTCTACTGTGAATGTGAAGTGAATGCAAAGTGAGGACGTTTGACGTGAAAGTATCTGCCGTACAAATCGTCAACGATCGATCACGTTATGACATATCAGAAAGATCGACTTTGCTTGATGGTGTTTTCGATGTTTTTACTTTCATTATCTTCTCTGTATCTTTTCGTGATACGGTCCAAGATATCAACATTTTCGACGTTCTTCAACCCGTCCCTGGTTCCTGACTCTGCTGAGTGCCATAGTCTTTTCCTCAGTCACTCTTCCAACTCGGGAGAAGAAACATGCTTTTTTGTTCTGCGCCGCCTTGACAGTTCTTCCACCAATGCATTCATGCCCTTCATGCCAGCTCATTTGCCGTCTTTTTTGCAAGTCCTGTAGTGCCGATGCAATGCAGCCGCCCGGTTCCAGCCCATGCCGTCCTGATTTTTGCCGCCTTTTAGATGCTCTGGGAAAATGAATATACCAAGAAAAGAAAAGAAAGCAACAAGAGAAAATCGCCACTGCGACGATTGGTCTCTCAAAAGAAACAGCTGGGTCAACGAGACAGACAACTTGACTGCCGTATGCGAATCGCCCTATAAATGAAAAGGGGTTGCCGACATAATGTCGTTGCAGCCTTCCTTCACCACGTCCGTGTAAATCTAGTGGTTACCGGTCGGAGGGCCTGAAGGATCCAGCCCTGGGAACTGTGTGGGATCCATGGCCATGTACTCGAGCAGATCAAGGCCGCCCACGTTGACCCCCTCCGGACCCATAGCGACCGAAGTGTTTTCCACGTTCTGGAAGAAGGCTGGACCAGGAGGTAGGTACCACATCTCGTTGCCTTGGTTGTTCCAATCTTCAAATAGGCTGACATCCATATTTGCGACGGCGCTTTCAGCGACATTAGGCGTTGAGGGGCCGAGAGAAGAGTTGCCGGGATAGGGAAAGTTTTGCGCCGAGAGATCAAACGGTGTAGCTGAGATATTGTTAGGTTCATGCGTAGGCGAGTGAGGTCGGTCTACATGAGGTGGTTAGCATTTTCGGCAACATATCAGCGCCTAGAGTACTTACGAGTTCCATTTCCATTTAGCCCTTCTCGGAGCCTCTGGGCATGGCCACCGACCCAATTCACATCCCCTTCGCCATCAGCCGCTGCAGCATCTCCACCGTTTCCAGTAGAGTCTGGTACCGGGCTCTGACCCTTGCCCGAAGCCTGCTGCATCGTGGGGGCTTGAATAAAGCGGTTGCGCAGACGGCTCGTCAAAGAATCGAGCAGGTCCGCAAAACGGATGCCTAGATGGACGTCATCCACGACGCAGTTTCGAAGTGCTTCGACGGTCGAATCCATCAACTCAATACTCATTCTGACGTCTGAGCGCGGGGCACCAAGGGCAAAAGTCTTGAGCAAGAACATGGCACCGCTGATGATTCGGAAATACGTTCGCACAGGAGCATGCTTTAGATAATCGCCCGGCAAGAGACCCTCGACAACCGTGCGGAGGAGGTTCCGACTACCCTCGACGACCTCGCGAATGTACTCCTGATCATGAGCAGTGAAACCGCCGAGCTGACCCAGTGGAAGCTTTCCATAATTGATCATCGTCTGAGGCGACAGCTGCGGATGTCCATTCGCTGCTGCGTGTCCATGATGCCCCGAACTAGCTGTCGCTCCAGCTTGATTTGTGCAGCGTTCGACCACGGCTTGCAGTGACAGCGAGTTGATGTAGATGCGGACGTACTCGTACTCGATGGTCAGGATATGTCGAATGAACTCGGGCAGTTTGAACAGCTCAAACTCTCTATACCAGTCGCGCAGCAGGGGAGCAAACTCCCGGAGAATATCAACATACTTTCCATTTTGAATGATCATGGTCGTATGCTTTCGTGAACGGAAGATCTTCTCGTTACCCATCTCCATAGCATTGCTAATACCGGCCCAGCAATGGATGATCTGGTCGTCGAGCTCCAAGTCGGGAACGTAGTTGAAGGCATTGGATAGCGACGATGGGTTTGTTCCTGGCGTGGTACCTTCGTGTGACGTAGGTCGGCGTCGAGCAATGGCAGGATCGCTTTTCCGGAGGTGAGATGGTGCCATGTTGGTCCAGCCGAGGCGACCGGCCAGCTGCGTGGTGTAGATGAGCAGTAGACGCTTAATTCGGAACGCTCGCTGTCGATATGATTCCTCCTGGTATTCAGGTCTTGTGATGGCATCGTCCTTGAGCAATTCGTCGATATCGTCAAAGACTCCAAGTTCATACGCAAGTCCATTAGCGGTGCTAAGCAGCATCCAGCACATGCGATCACTTCTCCAAGCCGGCTCAAGCCAGCTCTCGATTCTCTTGCCGCCAAAACCATGACCTAGTGTTCTGCTTGGGTCTTCATCCGCGGCGGTGATGGGCTGGAAGCTATTTTCCATGGGCAGAACTAGCTCGTCGGTTGCTTCAGTGGGTGGAAAGTGCAGCGCGCGGGGATGCCACTCGGTTAGAATCATCAGCGACTCTATGGTGCCGAGCGTTCGCAGACTGCCCTTGCGCAGTCCTCGCCAGGGCGCTGTGCTGCTGGTTTGGGACTCGTCAAAGATAGCGCTGGCGCTGGGTGGGACGCAGAAGCCCCCTCCAAAGGCTTCTTGACCCCACAGACATCGCTCAATCATGCCACGCAGATACATCCAGAGCTGTTCATGAATAGCATGCGATCGACAATGACCACCAGTGCCGGGCATCTGCCGATACCGCGACGCGATCGTCAATAGGGTGACGGTCAGGATAGGTTCTTCGTACAAGAGAGTGACGTGAGAGGCGGGATTGCTAAAAGTCGGCGGTGATATAGGAGTCAGGGGAGAGAGATATTTGTAGTAACTAGCAGGATTAGCATACTAACTCGACACATAATAAAAGAGTTCATCTTACTAGTCGATATACTCGATGGCCTCGAGGGCCGTGAACCAGCCGGCACGGACGAAGCGGAAGCGCTGCCATGCCTTGATGGCCTCGATATAGCCAGGCTGGGAGCTCAACTCGGGTCGTGATAGCTCAGGATCTACCGGTTGCTCCACCTTGGGCGGCCGAGAGGCGGTCCTAGGGATCTGGTGATGATAGCCATCTTGTCCCGGGTGTTGAAGGGGAGGAGGACGGGCAGAAGAGCTGCTGTCTCTGCGTTCATGTTCGATTGCAGGACTACCACATGTCAGTGCCGAGTTCCTGAACCGATAGGATGCGAATGAGAGCAGGAAAACGGAAACATTGCGCAGATCCTCGATCATGGAGGCGAAGGAAGCCGGGAAACATACCTATCCGTGGCCGCCTTATAGAGCAGATCAAGGGCATCCTGCGGGCCGAACATGCCGCGTCGCATAACGGTCTGAGCCTCAAAGTTCTCAAGCGTCTGGTTTGCGTCACCGTCCCCTCCAAATTCACTATCCCTTCCGCTACGACTAATTCTTGAGCCGTCTGGGCGGCGGAGCGGTTGATTCCGACCCTGAGAGCCGCCGGGCGTCAGGGGCATATTGCTGAAGACACGACGTTCGACAACGGGGGGTGGGCTTCCGCTGACATGAAGTCGCTTGCGACCATTCCTAATGATGTACTCGTCCGCATCGCTTCCGTCATCGTCGGTCTTCCGTTTGCGACGGGTGGCACTGAAGAAGCACTCTTTGCTCTCACGGCGACAGCGCACGCAGGGCGGGTCATGGGGGTTGTCAACACTGCCTAGGTCGCAGCGCACTTTACGTCGGCGACATGGGATGCATGCCTGGTAGACGCGTTTGTGCTGGCCGCCGGGGCCTAGATTTGCAGATGACTGGTCCGGGGTTTCTTGCGCCGAGGATTGCTGCTGGCCAGCGGCGATGGCAGAGCCAGCAGGACTGGACTCAGAGGCCCCGGGTGCCGGTTGAGCGGCGCCGTATGGGGCCATGGCGGTCTTCTGCAACCCGTGGAAGAGTCTTGGGCCACGGTTGAAGACCGGTCTGTTCACGGGATTCGGAGACGGAGCAAGATCGGCGGGCGGAACGGAGCGCAGCGGGGGACACGGTAGGATCGGGGAGCCTAGAGGGTTCGGCAGCCACGCGATCGCCGTGCTGGCGGGCGGCAGGCAGCTCAGCTCAGCAGGTCGCTGGCAAGCTCACAGCGGAGGGAGCTGGGATCGATAGAGCGATAAGGCGATGGAGGGATGATGTCGAGGTTCGGTTTGCGGCGGTTGGGCGAGGGCGAAGAAAGAGCGTGGGCCGAGGAGAAGCGGACTGGGGGGAAGGCAGTCCTTTTGGAGTCGCTGGGCCGTTGGGTAGGGTGAGCAATGAGCAATGAGCAATGAAACGGCTGGATGGCAGCGAGGTACGTACCCTTTGATCGAGGGCCACGGGTCCCGTCTATCGAGGTCCCCAATGCGGGGACGGAGAGATAAGTAACGTCGTTGGAACCTCGGAGAGGGGGCGTCGCAGGTCGAGGGCTGATGGGGATTGGCTTGTTGTTGAAGCTAGGTTTGTTCGTGTGAGATACGTAAGCTGCAAGGCCCTTGTCAGTCCCAAATTGCACCCTTCTAGAGGCGCTACTAGAAACTAGCAAGAGCTCCAGGGTCTCGATGTTTACGGGGAAGATTTTTTCATTTCTCTTGAATGTGATAACGTGGGGGAGGTCGACCTACATAGGGTGGAGTACAAGGACAATAAGCCTCGAAGGCTCATGATTTGTGAGCAGTAATATCAGGGTGTCTCTTTTGGTGAAACCAGGTCCAAACAGAATGGCGCGTCAGGGCTGGGAGAAGAGGGTGTGCAGGGGTGGCGCAGCTGAGAAACACGGTTCTACCTCTGTTGTTGGTGACGATGAAAGGGGCATTGATAATGTAGAATGAGAGACTGAAGCGGTGTTGCGCGCATGGGGTGTCAGGTGACGGCCGGATCACACGCGATTAGGTGGAAGCTAGAGAAAGGAACAGACGGTGAAGCAAGACAGCCATTCCAATTGAGATGAGCCCCGTGCCGTTATTTGTGCAAGCTACCTCTTAAGATATTTACTACGTAAGTACAGAACTTATTGCAAAGCTTGTGACTTGATCAAGCAGGAGGGAGAAAAGGGCCCCATTTCACCAGATGTGACCTTATCCCAAGACAGGCAACTCGATAAGCAATACGGCCTGTGATTGGCTTGCGCACAGCTTGATATCTCTGTTCGCTGCAACGCGCTGCGCGTCTGCAGGCGATCGAGGGAGCAAGGACCAAGATCCAACCGTGTGCAGCCAGGAGAAAAAAAGCAAGTCTACCAGAAAATATCAAAGACCAAGAGAGTAGACTTGACAGTTGTTGAGCAGCCTTCTTTCAAAGACCAGCTGACGAACACTACAAAGCACAACAGCGTTGTGATATACTGTACATTGGAGTCTTGTACAAGCTGGACAGGCAATTAATCAATACGTACCCAGTCATCACTCATTCTGTCAGTCATTTCACAGCCAACTCGATCTGCAAGCGGCACCTTTTTTGACAGGCCCCCCTCTGCCCCCTCCAATCCTCAAACACACGAGCCAATCACAGCCCCGAGGCGCCAGTCACGTTGTCAACGCCTCATCTCGAATCCCCATTACAAGGTGTACACTACCGAGCACAAATTGCCATCTGCTGTACGTAAACCTCGTCACCGAAATCTCCAAATCCAAGCGTCAATCCTTGTCAATGGGATCTTTGACTTGCTCACCGCACAGACGGACCATCCTTGACATTTTCTTAATTCCCATCCGGGGTAATTAAGAACAACAATGGACGGACCATTCCCTCCAGCCCCGCTCGGCTGGACGAGACATTCTGGGGGCGTCTTGTTCATCTTCTCATTCGTCAATGGCAGGTTTCCATCAACCGCCTTGGCTTCCGCTGTCTCATGTAACTCGTGCGTGCCCGCATACATAATGTGTCTGACAGTATCCAACAGCAGACGCCGTCACCTCCGTCCTCCGAGATTTCCGGTCCCGGTCCCGGGCCGGAGATATCAACCCGCTTTGCATGGCGCCCGACGTTCAAGTAGTCACCACGCACTGCGTAGGAATGTCCCTGGCACTCAACTTCGAGTTCTTCTCTTCCCGAACCTCTACGTAGTACACCGGTAGATCAAATCCCCGTACACCCAACCCCCCGTTCTCTCGTACGTAACACCAACGCACTTAAGCGGAGCTAGCACCTCGACAGCGGCCGCAAACACCTCCTCGTCTTCTCTCCACAATCTTTACACTGCCCCTTGCTCAGACTCCCCGTGCCACTGCCGAAGAATCCGGGCTTACCAAATCCCAAGTTGCCCTTCTCGATCCCGCAGCATGCGGCTCACGCAGTGGTCTTGACAAGACTTCAGCCGGGCCGGCAGTTGGGCACTCGACTTTGAACGTGGATGATTACGTCCATGTAAGTCAGCTGGGTATCAAGGCACGCCAGTGACATGCATCCCTAGCTTTCGTAGATAATGTAGGTATAGAAACCCAGACTGCAACTACTCGCTTAGAAAGCAAGTCAAATAGTCACAGCATGTAGGTAGATAACTGACATCCTGACCTTGGAGAAGAGCATTGTCTCTATTCAATCTTGTTCCTTTACACATGCGCCCTCAAACGAAACTACTCCCTCATATGCTGCTCGAAACTTGCACTCGCCTCCGCATCACCTCAAACTGTCACCAACTTAGAAGCAGCAACATCGGCATCGGAACATATTAAAGTCAACCATCCCCCGAACTCAACCACCCCCATTTGTCTCGTTCTCCATTCACAAAGCCAAAAGATACAGCAGAGACGAGATAGGCCTTCTTGCCCGATGAAGCCGAGACAACACCAATTGTATGATGCCGGTTCCTAAAACACTAACTGAACGATGCCCGTACATAAGCCACTGCTTAAGAGAGTGAGGACTGCCGACGCCCCTGCCGGCCTTGCTGATCCGTCTGGTTGTTCGGGCGAGAGTGCGGCCCCGAGCCTGGTCGGCCGGGATGGAGCCAAGACCTGTCATCATTGGCCAATTCAACGTCAATTCTCTGGTTCGCATGGTCGCAATTCAACGTTCAAACCTCCACCCTCCCATCACTGTCCCCTCGCTTTAGTACCAAGGGTTACGTCTTCTGTGAGAGATAATCGAGACGAAAGGGCAACTCATGATCCAAAACTTCAGCCATCAGGCCAGGAGCGCCCAGTCAGCATCCTTGGTTCATTTTGAGCCCTTGATTCGCCTGTCAAAATCATCGTTCCCTTCAATTCCCATCCCTTCCCTACCAATACCCTCCATGCTCATTAACTCGTCATTTTCCCAAATTCATCTTGCACCTGCGGTTCCCCGCGCAAAACATAGGCCCAATTGTCGGTGAAGTAACATTGGGTGCTGACATTAAGATACAAGATCGAACATCTAGCTGACGAGACCCTTCTTGGACTGTTGACGTATTATTAGTAACCAATCAAATCTTGAACAGCTGGCGGAGAAAAGAGACTCACGAGATGATCCCAAAGCTTGTTGGTCAAGGTATCCGGCATCGTGTAGAGATCAATCGAGAACTCTCCGGCTTTAGTCAAGTTATCCACTATTAGCCCACCATACACATCAATTTCATCGAAAGAAACACAAAGACAGGAGTATGAGGTGGGTCGTGAGAAGAGCTGGGCATGGGTGTTGGAAGAAAGGCGGCAAGACATGGACAAGACTCACCCTCTACATCACTTCTTATGTAGGTGTCTGGGCCCTTGTTCTCGTTGATGAGCTGGATGACGCGCAGCAGATCCTCCTCCTCGAGTTTCTCCAGTGCCTCGGCAATCTTTTCGTAGTCGTACTTCTGTGAGCTCTTCTTGGTCGCGAGTCCCTTCTTCTTGGGTCGATGGTCATCATCAGTGGGTAGAGGACCGGTCTCCCGCAGGCGTTCCTGCAGGGCTTGAGAGGGGTTCTTGAAGACAACGGTGTGCGTCACGTCGTACTTGTTCTTCTGGAAGTTCAAGTCCTGGATGATGGGAGCCAGCTTGGTCTTTTCAGTCGTGTAGCAGTCGATGCTGATCTCGAACTCGCCCCATCCCTCGTTTACACATTCAAAGGGTGGTTTGTGGAAGGCTGTAAGATAGCGAAAGCGTTGTTAGTGACCTAGTATACTCGATTGGCAGAGTAAATGGTGGATGGATCGCGTTGGAAAGGAGACCATACTTTGGACAGGGTTGTCAAACGTAGGGTGGAGGTTGTAAACAACCTTGGTAAAGACATCGGCTGGGCGCTCATTGCCATCCTCGTCGAGCAAAAAGACCTTCAAGCTCCAGTCCCGCATGGGGAAGGCCTCTACAGGAGAGGGCTTGTCGCTAATAGCATTATCGTCAGCACAACTCGCCTTCATGAAAAAAACGTGGCTCTATGCCAGCGCGCGCGCACCCCACAGACTGTGTGTGACTTCAGTCTGAGGCAGGCGGACGAGCAGCTTGACGAGCAGAAGAGGATAAACTCACGCAACATGCTGCTCGGTTACGACCCTGACTTTGCGCTGCACGATATTAGCACTAGGTCTTCTAAACCCAGGTTTGCGCGGCATCGCGATCCGTCGGCTTCGAAGAGGCATTGTTTTGGTGATGAAGGTTGGATGTGCGGCAACCCAGGACGCAGTGGGAGCAAACTAAAGCCCCAGCAGAGTCGCACAAGCAGAAAGCAGCACAGTATCTCTAAGACACAGGACCAGGGGGATAAACGCGCTGGCGTATAGGAACGGTGATTAAGGCGATGCCGAGAGAAGGATGCTCGGGACGGCAACGAACAAAGTTGATGATGAAGCAACATCTCACACGGTGAGCACCGCCCAAGCAGTCAAACGAAACAAGCAAACAGATACGGATGGAGTCGCAAAGCTCAAGGTGGAAAGTGCCGCGGTATGCCACTGGAACTGGCAGCCAGCTGTCGAAGCCATCATGGCCAGCTCTCTCTCTCTGTGTCTCTCTGTCGGTCTCTCTGGTTGTCCGACTCGAGCGCGTCACCGGCGCACCACCGGCAGACCTGTACTGTAAGAGCCTCGACGCGCGCGCAAAAGCCGATAAACCACCGACGAACCAAGCTCCAGCTCAAGCAAAGATGACCAACAAGAGAGAGAGAAAAAGGTCTCAAAGACGACGACAAAGATCAAACAACAATACGGAGAAAACAAGAGACGGGGAGAAGGGGGGGCAAAAAACCGGCATCGGACGAGCAATTGGGATTTTTTTCTTTTCTTTCAAAAACTCACCTCAACCAACATCTTTCCTCCAATCTCGTGTAAATTTTTTCAAGCCAAGATACAGAGAGCCAAAGGCGGGTGTTCGTCGATATTCTCGGCGGGTCAAGAGGTGAATAGCAAAGAGAGGGAAGAGCTGGCCACACAAGGAGCAAGGAGACACAGGCCAAGGTTGGAGGACAGGGTTACAAGGGGACAAATTCCTACAGTAGCCAAAGCGGCGGAAAGCGGAGGCGGGAAGGTCGGTTAGGCGGCCGGGGAGGGAAAAGAGGCGCGTGTGAGAGAAGGCAAAGAGGTAGGTAGGTAGGTCCTCGATGGGAAGCAGGCGAGAAAGTTGTTTAGCAAAGGGGAGAGAACACAGCTAGGGGGAAAGAATTGATGAGGCTGAGAGTCAAACGTGGACGGACCAGAGAGAGAGGCGATGTTTGCGAGGTCAGTGGATGGGACTAGACACAGGGCACAGGGACACGCCTGAGGCTGGACTGGACGCGGACGGGACGCTTTGGGTTCAGGTCGTTTCTATTGCCAGTGGACAGTGGAGAGCTCCACTGCTAGCCTTGTCACTGCCTGGGCTCTGACGCAGAGGGCTTGCTGTTCTCAGAGGCGACGGGACCTCTCAACCTTTCGAATGCTAAACCCGTCTAGACACTCTCGTCCATGTCAACAGTTGGAAGAACCTAATCCACATCGTTCAGGGCCGTGCTTAAATACCCATGTGTTTGTCCATCATGTATGTTTGCTCTTTGTCGGACGTAGAATGAGGCCAGATGCCAACAAGGCTATTCAACCACCAGCTAAACCCTCAGAAAACTTGTCAATTCGGCCGTCATCCCGTTCAACTAAATCTCGACAAAGGTATCGGCAGAAAGGGACTGACACCTTTGCGTACACAGACTATCCACACAGCCACAGCTTGCTTCAGCCACAACAACCACGCCCACACCGACTCTCAACTTGAACCACGAAACGGAATTATGAAGCCTCCCTCACAGACATTATCCAAGATTCTATCGAATTTTTTTATTTTACTTCTTTCAACTGAGGGTGCTATGTGATCTGAATGCTCCTTTGATGCTACCCATCCCATCCATCCATCCGCCAAACCCGCCTCGGGGTGAGCACCTAATCAGTCGCTCACCTTACCATTCCACTCCCCAAGTTACTCTGTTCATCCATCTCAAAACAGTTTCAGAATCCAGCGGTGTAGCGTGGTGGTGTTGTGTGTATGTGCAGGGGAAAGTAGATTGGGTTCCATCGTCAAAAGACGATGCGGAGGGGTGTTCTTTGATGTTGTGACGTCTTGGGGGTGTTGTGTTGTGTAAGAGCGAACTGAGCCTGGACCCTTTCGGACTACGAGCGAGTGCAAGTCCTTAATAACATCCAGGCTGATCTTTGAAGGGGGAGGGGAAAGGATGTGGTAATAGGCTTGCTTAGGAAGCGGGAGCCTCGGCCTCCTGAGCCTTGTTGAAGATCTCCTCGTTCTCCTTCTGGGCCTGCATGAAACCATCCTTGAAGAGGTTGGCGTCTAAGAAAGTGTTAGCTACGAGGTCTTGTGAAAAGCGTTGCACGCGGGTACTCACTCTCAGAGTTGGCGAATCGAATAGCCAGGGTGACGGCCTCGGGCTCACCCTCGCTGACATCGGCAGCGGCATTCCACACCCAGCTGCGGTCGGAGCCAACGTTGGGAGAGAGCTTCATCTCAGGGACAATGTAGTGGTTGGCGCAGACCTTGAGGGTCTTGTCGCGGCGCATCACCAGTCGCGTCTTGCCGTTCTCCTTGTGCTTGAGCAGACGGACGTCGCCAGTGCCGCGCTCCTTCCACTCGCTGCTATCCTTGACGAACTTGAAGAGCTTGGCGCGCATCTTGAAGGTCTGCTCCTCGGCCTCCTCGTTGGTCTTGGTGTCGACCTTTTCAGTCAGCTTGATGACGGGCTCGAAGTGGACGTCCTCAGACTCGGGCTCCTTCTCCTCCTACAATGTCAAAGCTTGTCAGTACCATGCTCATGGGAAGACAGACAACAGGCCGCAGCTGCTGCTTGATGGGATAGAACATACATCATCACCCTTGGCGGCCGAAGCGGCCTCACGCTGGGCCTTGGCGCTGCCTGAGTTGTCGCCGCGTTCCTCCTCTTCCTTCTTCTCCTTCTTGGCACCGCCGCCGAACATGGAGAAGACGGACGAGGATGTCACGGGCTTCTCGGTAGTAGTCTCAGCCTCGGGCTTGGTCTCCTCGGGCTTGGTCTCCTCAGGCTTGGTCTCCTCGACCTTGGGCTCAGTGGGCTCGGAAGCAGACATCTTGGCGATTGCTTATAATGGAATCGGTCGAGATTGTAAAAAGGTCAAGAAATCTATGCCACTCAAAACGTCAGCAACTTTGTTCCCCCAAACCCCAGCTCAGCTCCCATAACCATGGTTTTACCCCTCCTCTGTCCCTGCTCTGGCGGGGAGGGGTTCAGATCCACGCTTGCAGTGCACAGGCAGAAAAAATACAATCAACGAGAAGAGCGGAAGCAAGAGGGGAAACCCACCGGAGAAGCGAGATGCAGTTCAGCCAGCAACAGCAGATGGCGCTCAAAGTCAAAGATAAGGTAGCTGAAAGTTGCGGTGGTGATGTTTCTGGTAGAGATGAGATGGTGGAAGTGGATGCGGTCAAAGTCTGGTGATTTGTTTTCTCGCTACCTTGTCAGGCCGCCGCCCGCCTAGGAAAATTGCCCCTCCTTTTGCCCCTTCTGTGTCAACAACGCTTGTGATTGGAGAAGTCACCCTCTCACCAAACTCTGCGGGCAAGATACTTGCCAGGCTGCTCCTGAGGTGGTGCTGGGCGAACGAGAGCAAAATTGCCTGTGGGCTCCATCAGGCTAGTGGTTGGGGTTGGTGGAGCACGTCAAGGGCCCTGATGTTGGATCTCGTCGGTTCGAACCGCTTCTCTAAGACAATATGTTGGGTGTCTGAGCAAGGATTGTAGCTTGTGAGAAACAAAACATATTAGAATAGCTGTTGCCATCTCTTGCTGAATATCTCCAGAGCAGCTCTTCCCTTCTCATACTGCCATTCCTCGTAAGCAGAGTCAGCTTCATTCATATCTGGATCCCCCCAAAGGCTAGCTTCAAGACCCTATCGTATTAACCACCTCCACAACAGTCTGTCTCATCTACAAGCTACGTTGCTGGGGAACTGACTCGATAGCTCATTTCCATCCACAACATATGTACTGATCATTATCTATACACGGCGCTACAGATTTAACTATTTTGATTACTACGTATTGGCCTTGCCAATCCGCACTCTTTGGGTGCCACACTGTAGGCCCATGAAACGCAGGCAAAAATATTGGCAGCAAGGGGAATCGTTGAGACCATTGACTATCATAAATAAAGGAGAAGAGAGACCACCAAAAAAAGGAAAGCAACAAAACCGTGTCTACATGATGGTATGAGAGCCCATAAACTCCAGTCCAATACCTTAACCTTGACCCATACCTCAACATTGCCGACCCAGTTGATCATCCCTGGCACGAAGCTCCTCCTCAAAGCCTGGAGATGAAAAGAAATAAACCGAAGAAAAAGAAGAAGCAGACATCCTAAGCCATAGATTTGCGAGAATCTAGCCCCTTTCGTTGCCGCCAGGCCTTCTTTTCGCATCGAGCTGAACCAAAAAACCTGGTCCACAGTGGTAAATGAGCCATCCGCTTGGCCTCGCCGTGGGTAAGCTTCTGAACGTACTTTGTTTCGGCTAGCTTTTTAGCCATAAGTTCTTTGGCCTTGACCTGGTAGCGATTGTGCTCTGCTTCGCTCGCGGTCAGCTTCAGCCACCAGAGCTTGGCTGAGATCTGAGCATCGAGTAGCCCTAGACGGGCTTGCTGTTGCACCTCTCCGGCATTGGGGAGATGCTGCTTGACCTGGTCAGCAGCATCCTCAAGTCTCTTTGAGACGTCCTCTTTGGCGACTTGGACGCGGTCCTGAATACCCATCTTGATCCAGCCTAGAGACTGGTGGGCGTTCTGGAATTTGGTACTGACGGTCTTGAACAGGCTGTCGGATGCTATCATGACATTGTCCGAAGCCCTCTCCACCGAGCGCTTGGCTCCCTCAAAGCGCCTCTCTGCCTCTTGAGCAGCGGCGGGCACAAGGTCGGGGAGGTTCTGGGCAAATGCTTTGGTCAGTTCCAAAGCCTCCGAGATGATACCCTTCTCGAAGGTGATGCGAAGAATCTTGCGAATCTTGGGCCGACAGGTAGTGTATATGTCAACCTTGACTGTCCCATGAGCCTCCTCTTTGGGGAACTTGAGAAGCATGCCTTCCTCGACAGATGAGGTGTTGAACCGGACAACGTCGTCGCCACGCTTGGCGGAAAAGCTGAGGCACTTCCTATCAAGCCATGATCTTTTGACATCTTGCGGCATGTGGAAGAGGAAGTCGCCGCGATGCCTGGTGACGGTCACATCAGGTCTCTTGCCCCCAAAGATCCACTCGTCGGGGAGGGCATTTTCAAGCGGGACTAGCCCGGCTACTCCAGTCGATGTCGACAGGGCCCGCGTCGTCGTCGTCGTCGAGACTCGGCTTGCAGTGAGAGACAAGGGAGTGGGGTGAGTCGTGACGACGGAAGTGGCTGCGGGGTTGTGGGGTGCCGCATCGTTCCAGGGTGGGGAGTAGAAGACGGGGATCAACGCGGCCAGGATAAGGGTAAAGATCAGACCAGGAAGTGCCGAACTGGCGGCGTCCACCAGCGACTGCCAAGGCCGGATCTCTAAGTTCTGGACATCTGCGAGCCACTTGTTAAACCGAGCTCGTTGACTCTCTGCGTCTTCTGTAGCGTCATCGGCGGAAGGTCCTTGGGCAGGCTTGTCCAGGATGTTGCTAGCATCCGGAGTGGGAATCGATGGGGTCTTGAGGCTTTGCTGGGTATACTCGAGGGAAGATCTAGAGCGAGCCTCATCCTCAGATTCGGGTTCAGCCTCAGCCTTGGTCTCGGGCTCGGACTCGGACTGGGGAAGCGGGCCGTCCTTTACAATAGAGGCCCAGCTCTGGTGTGGCTGTGGGGTCTGCTCGATGACAGCGGTATCTGGGCCTTCGTCTGAGTCTTGATGCGAGGGCTGAGAGAGCGGCTCGTATTCGTCGGCGATCGATTCGTCGTCGTTGGTCTGCTCGGTGCCGGCAAGGCTATGAACATCGTCGGGACGATTAATGTCGAGAGAGCCAACAGACTCGCTGATGGAGCCGGTATAGTTGCCATCTTGAGACTCGGTGTCGGTTCCCGAGATTAGTTCGTAGGTGGACTCGGACAAGCCGGTGTCCTCGGTAGTAGTTGTGACACGCATGATGTCGGGGTTGCTGGACGAGATCCAATTCGCAAGATGTCGATTACCTTGAGGGCGGGGAAATCGGAGAGTAGGTTCAGAGGTCGAAAGCGGATTTCGGGCTGAGGAGGTAGTGGCTGTCGAAGTATTTGTCGCCGGGGTATTCGGGCGAGAGACTGGAGTCGTCGAGCGTCGCTGGGGAGTTGGTGTAAGCTTCAAGGCCGAGGGCGATGACGATAGTGGTGGGCGAGTCGATCGGGACTCAGTATCACGAGGGACGACAGATGGGGTGCAGGGAATACCAGAGCCCTGCTGTTCCATAACGAGGCGAGAGCAAGCAGCGAAGATGGGTTTATCCCATCATAGGCTTCATAGCAGCAGAAGCAGCCTAAGAAGATGAAGTGATGAGGTGTCAGGCGAAGTCGGATCGCGAGGGGCAAAAGAGAGCGGGATGAGGGATGAGGTGAGGGGTGAGCGGATGGCCGGATAATGGGGGAGGGGAGTATGTATAGAGATGGATTGCAACGGGATAGATGGCGGGGAAAGACAGCCTCTGGAAGAACAAAGCAGCAAGGTTGAGGTGTAATTGCGTTGCTTGGTCTTGCAAAGATAGAGGGAATGATGGTTGAAAAGGAAAGAAGAGGGAAAAGGAAGAGAACGGACCAGGAAAACCAAAGAGGCCGAAACGGCGGCCTTGCCGTTCAAAGTAGGTAGGTATTGGTATCGTTGTTCCGGGTCCGTGTTGGTGAAGGCGTCTCGACGTGACAGGACCCTGTTGCCCTGCTGCCTACCTGAGGCTGCCTTTGACCGAGAATGAGGCAACGAGTCCAAGCCCAGGAGGGTGGAGAATTGGGTGCCTTTTGACGTGGCAGATGTTGCTGCAAGTTAAGCTCGGGAAAGTCCTTGCTCAAGACAGTGCGATGTCGAGGGCTGGGGAAAAAGGCAAATTCAAGGTCGTCGTCCCTGAGGAGAGGCTGCCGCAATGATGAGATGTCCAGACGGGTGTGACTTTAGATGGGCGCACAGTCTGGGGCTGATAAGATCCGGGGCCTCGTTCCTTGGCGTTCAACCGGCACGAGACGGTGCGGGAGATGTCGACACTGTTGGGAGAAAGACCTCTGGAAGAGACTGGTATGATAAAAATGGTTTGGGTGAGATGATGGAGGGAGAGGAGGAAGTGCGTGTTGGAGAGGGTGAGATAAGGCAGTCAGACACGACGACATTCACAGGCTGTCTGACAGTTTGCAGTTTGGGCTGTGGATCGTGTTTGAGGCAGATCTAAGCTCACCTACAACTAGAACTTAACCCTCGGGCTGTGCCTCTTCTACCTTATTTTCTTTACTTGACGCATTTGATCTTGGCTTTGCATGAGCATATTCTACCATGAATAAGAACAGCGTTCCTCTCTCCCTCAAGGTGTTTCTGATATGGATGTTTGATGCCTTTCTGTTCCTCACTGTCGTCACTTAAACTGGGGTCCCTGCTAGTGCTCTAGGGGATCCGCCCATCCTAGCCCAGCCTAGAAGGCATGTAATTCACGATAGCCCAGATCAGGTACTCAACATCAGCTTCTTCATTGCGTTTCAACACGGTTCAAGAGAGGGTAAATAAGCGCTAGATACATGCCCTTTGACTCGTTGATGTCTCCCCTTTCTTCTTGTATCTCCCTGCAAAGCTCAAAGAGCTGGCTCTTTTGGATGCTGGCCTACGTTATCGCTGTGCATGCCGCTATCGCACCTCTACCCCCACCAACATCCGTCGTGACTCTTGCTAGCGCAAATGCGGGGTATTTCGAGACCTCTCTGCCTGCGCTACGGGGCCTCCAGCTTGATATTGGATATCCACTTTTGGACCCCGTGAGCATCTTCACAACCTCTCGTCTGGTCTATCATCAGGCCAGTTGGCAGTTTAACCGCCGAATTTGAATCATACGTCTGTTTTAATTGAAATTTCAATAGCTTCTTCAGGCTTAGCTGAAGTCGTGATGGGGTTCTCACCGCCATAGCTCTTCTTGCGCTGTCTCGCAGCGCATCATGACCTCTTTGAAGAGCTGATAGAACTGATCTGGCTGATTGCTTCTCAGGGGTCCTTGTCTTCGTCTCTTGGGGGGCGTCTTGTCTTCTAATGACGTAGTATCGGCATACATAGTACCAGTCCTTTATCATGCTGCTTGTAAGGATGCCTCTGCCGTGTCTAGGACTACCTCCAGGTTGAATTCCAACAGTCTTTCTTTGAGCGCAGCTGCTTATAGCTGCAACTGTGCTGAATCCGTCTACACATGTGTGGAGGAGCACACGACCGGCTGAGCACATTTACATTAAGACCTAAAAGCACTTTACCTACTCAATCCTAGAGAATAAAGACGTTAGCCTTACTCTGCCTAAATCCAAGTAAATCCTGCTCGATCCTTGAGATGCGAGCATTGATCTAATGTTGCAAGAACCGGGCTGTGTTTTCCTTGACTCACATGTTACTGTAACCATCAAAACCCCTGTGGATCGCCTCCAAACGACCAGTGTCTAGTCTATCCACCTCTTTCACGACAAGACGCCATCCAACGGCTGTGGAGACAAAGACCGACGCTGCTTCCACACATTACTGACTATATCCGGCGTCACCTTGCTACCCCTCCCCTCGCCTGGAAGCCAGTGCCCTTGAAGTTGAGCATTATTAATGACGCGGGTCATTAGGGCAAAGGAGATGCACTCTTCAGTATCACTTGACGGTCCTCGTTTCGGCACATCAGTTCCAATTGATCTTCTGGTATCTACAAGCCTAACGTCCAATTTCATGATAATTCGTGCAAATCAGCAGAAACTACAATCAAGCGGTATCTCTCCTCTCCCAAGTAGTGTACCCAGTTGTCCACATATATATAAGATGGGGTATCTCTTGTCTTGATCCCGTAAATCCCGTTTTCTATCCCAGTCATCACACAGCCTGGTTCATACTGTAGAAATCAGTCCAGTGTGCCTCCCGTCGCATCAAAACTCCGTCGAAATAACATAGGAAATTAAGAGGCATGAATCTTCCCTCCAGCGGGGATCCTCACGCTGTGTCTGGGGTATCGTAATAATAAAACGCCTGGGTGACCTGGCGCCCACATGAAGTGGTGTGATAGTTGATGTTTGTCGTACACATGGCCGCATTAATATAGAGTATGATGTGGTAGGATATGGTCCAGGCATATCACAGCACCGTGTGTTTTTCAAAGAGTTGTTTCAATGAAGACGTGCCAAAGCTCTCGTCGTCAGGGATCATCTCGATAAGACCCGTCAGATTGGCAAATAAATCGCCTTGGTTCCGGTATGCTAGGATCGCGGGCACGGCAGCGTTGTCAAACTCGATATCTTCGTAGTGAACCCTGACAAAGTGAATCTCGGGGTGGTTCTTGACCAAGGGCAAGAGCGCCGACTCAATAGTGGCCGAAACCTCACACTATGCAAGTTAGCATCATGGTGGAACAGTAAAGCAGGATGCGTGAAACTTACCTCATGGTCGTAGACAAAGACAACAACGGTGGTTTCTCTTCCAACCTTCTCAATGGCATCAAGGTATCCCAGGGCATCCACCTCGTCTAGACGACCGTAGATGCGCACGCTGGGGCTAGTTCTCCTATTCCTCACGCCTCGGCTGGCTTCGCTCTCCAGCTCGCGCCGTCGGCTCTCTCTCCATTCCTGAAGGAAGGCCTGCTCGTCGGCATCACTTCCACTGTTGACGTCCTCATCGGACTCGCTGTCGCTCTTGGAGGGAGGTAGGACGGCAGCGTCAATGCCGAAAATGCTGTTGCGGGCAGTGCGCACCCGGGTCCGCCACTTGTTCTTGCGGGCAGCCTCGTAGTTTCGAGCGTCGGCAATGACGCCCTTGACGCCAGTGGCACGGCCGCTATCGAAGGAGACGGGAGGGAGCTTGATCTCTGAGGCGCCAGCGCCAGTGAGTCGATCGAGAGTGGGCATGCGCATTGCGGCGTCGATCTGAGTGTTGCGGAACGAGTCTTCTTCGGAGAGGTCTGGGTAGTCCCTGAGCTCGGGATCGTTACGGTCGTCAGGGTGGAGCGTCTCGCGATGGTTGTTCTTGGCGACCAGGTCGTTAAACTCGTCTTGAGCGGCAGTTGACATGACGGGCGACGGTAGATGGGGGGAGGCTCTTAATATGTAGCTTGTACGAGGGGGTGTTTGAGGGAGGGCAGCGTCAGGACAGCGTCAAGGTTTCGACTTGAAGAAAGCTATTGTTCTGGAAGATGTGGAGCAGGGGTGAGAAACAAGGCACAAGGCGAAGCCGAAGGGGTGGTAGAGAGCAAATTGAAGCCCAGAAAGACGTCGAGACAAGGGCAGGGCGGTGAGATCGGGCGCTGGGAGCAGAGGGCAAAGTCGATGAAGCGGAGGAAGGGATCCTCTTTTCGGAGTTGGGCTGTTTCAGAACCGGGCCGGATGACGACTGAGAGAGGAATGCAAGGACACAGAAGCGTAGCAACGGGAGTCGACAAGAAACAAGAGAGGAACGCGGTCGAGCCAGTGGGTGAACCGAGAAACGGGGTCGACGACACGTTGGACGGGGCGCAAGAGTCGGGCGAAGCAGGGATCGAGCGCACGTTGGAGCGCGCACGAGGCAGCAATAGTGAGATTGTAAATGCGACGGCGTTTTTTCCCTAGAGGCAAGGATGAAGGGTCGAGCGTTGATGCGACGCGATACAAGACGCCGGCGCAACGGGTGCTCCGTCTTCAGCAGCGCAATCCGAAGCAGCAGACGAAATCTGCAAGCCAGCTGAGTACAGTAGCTTACCTAGCCAGGGGTTCGGTGGCGAGGGTTACAGGGCTCAAAATGCCAAACGGTTTCTGTGGGCGTGGCGTACTGGCGGCTGAATGGCTCCTCGACCGGGGTGTCGTTGCAGATGGGAAATGGCGACGTTGCGCTACCAGGTCACCGGATCGAGAATGATGAGGTCAAGGAAATGAGTTTGATGCAGCAGTGACAGCTCAGTCTCTCAGGGGCAAACTCGGGTGTTGTGGTATCCGTTAGGAATGGAATTCTGCTTCTGGTGATGCAAATGTTGGAGTTGTCGTTGGTGGTGAGAGAGCCCCAGTTTCATCAACCACCTGAAGCGTCCCGCCCCGCCCATGAATCGCCGGCTGCAGCAGTTGGAAACGGGTCGATGCAGCGTCCTTCTGCGACGATCCAGAAACGGACTCTGAGATGCCTCGGGTTCCTGGCATGATTGACAAGCATTTGATGACCAACCAGTTTCCCCATGGTAGCCAATCAAACTCGAGGTTGACGCCCCACTTCGTGTCAACCAGGACAAGGGTCTCACCACCAAGCTTAGAAGTTTATGTCCACGATATGCAGTGTCTGACCAACGTAAGTTGATTCAGAATCGTGGGCGTGATGGAGTCATAATAGCAACTACAATGGGAAGAATGAGGATCGGTGTTTCACTGTCCTATCAGTAATCCCAAATTCCATTCATACACGACACTGGTAGAGGATCATCTCGGTAGCCCTGATAACCCCAGACCCGACATTCAATGCGTCCTACTCCCGCTCCGCTCTTCCTTATTCCCCAGCATGGATCTTAGCATGAGCATGACAACGGCAATAGCCCAATATCGCTATAGCCCGCTAGCGCAAGCCGCTCATGTTTCACGCTCTTGTTTCACACCAGCAGCGACATGGGCCATATCGATCTCACCCATCGAAATAGAACAGACGGTGAAGAAGAGGAAGAGCCAAGGATGGCGCACACGACTCTGCCACATCACCCAAGCTAAGGCTTTCCTTCGTAATACGTACGTACTGTCGTGATGACTGTAGCGCGGCTCCCCAGAAACAGCCAGACTGGGGCTGTTACTCTGGGTTGGACAGCCAGTTAACCTTGTGACCCTCTGCCGAACCCATAGATGGATGTCTGCATATGGGTCCATGTTTATGTGCGTCATGTACCTTTGTTTACTTGTAGATATTCGTGCCTGAAGCCAAGTCTCGTCATAGATCGATGAGTTACAGTAGAGCTCAAAGTAAACACTGGTCCTACACTCAACAGCACCAGACATTCGTGATACATCAGTCACCAACTGCTCAAGCACCAGCAACCCATCGTTTCTTCTAGCGTCTCTCTAGAGTGATCAAGACTGACTCAAGCCATCCCCAAACATCCGTAATTTAATTAAAGACTGAGTAATACACCAAAAAACAAACCACTTTTGTGATTGCTTCTTCCATGATAATTCTTGCTATTCATAGCACATCCTCCTTTGAGCCACAAGACGAGATCCTTTAATGCCCGCAAATTGTCCAGGCGCTGTGGCGGTCCCCCCTTGAGGCTTGCGCGCCGGCGTCGCCGAAAGTGTCCAGAACAAATGGCGTATGGATGGGAGAGGCTTCCTTGATCATACAATGCCATTGACCGCCCTCCTTGTGGGAGATAGTAACAACTAATACCTATCTAATAATGCATATCTTAAAATCTTCAACTATAGAGTACAACGCTGCAATTTCCGCCGTCATCGACTCCAACCGAGTTGTCCCCGGCGATTCAGACCATGTCCAGAAACGCGCTTCGTTAAACCATTGTTAGACAACGCATATCGTCTCCGTCCCGTGACGCCACGCCCAACACGAGGCGTCAGTCTTTCTCGTGTTTTCTGTTTTCTGTTTTCCGTTTCTATTCTTGCTTCTTTCGTCAGCTCATCGTCATGTAGCTTGCTGCAAGCATGCCCTCCTGCCTGACTGGGCTCGGAGGGAGTCGATTATCCCCTTTTCGTTGGGTGTGTTTGAAACATAAGTATATTTACATCCGTTTGTTGTGTCACTTGTTGACTCGCCATGCTCTCAGTTCTGTTGTTCTTACGCACGTCCGCTTTTGATGCTGGACGCTTTGCTGTAAAACGCGTTCCGACGTACGACAACACTCGGTCAAGCTATGGCAGTTGAGGGAATGAGAAAGCTCTGATCAGCACTCTCTCACCTAGTTTACGGCCAGCAGTGCTCATGCAAGAAGAACTCTCTGATATTCGTAATCAGAAGATCAATATTGCCCTCTGATATATAACCAGGTTCTTCTATTTGGCCCTTGAACCTCCATGGACATCAATCCTCATTCCTCCTCCTTCTATTTCTGCTCACCTTGCCTCTTTAGGTTTCTCCATTGAACATCGTAAATATGTCTGGCATGTCATCATCATTATCACAGTCAAGCTCCAGGCGCACCAAGCTTTGAGAAAGGAACCATTAAATTTGTACCGATCCTCCGTCCCTCGCCAACACTTTTCTAAATACCAGCTTCTCCTTTACAGCCTTGCAAAAATCGACGCCGATTGGCCTCCCAAGCATATCATAACCGTTCCACCTCGCCGCCATGATGCTATACCAAAGAACATATAAAACGAAAAGGACGAAAGTGCAAGCCAGGAGTAATTCAGTAAAGAACGCAACATGTGAGTACGCAGCAAGAAAGGCAACCTCGTGCTCCAACCACACCTACAAACCTATAACCCATTCCAGTGGAGACGACGACTTCTCTTGCAGTATCAAAGTGTCACCCCTCCCCCATCACCTCCCAAACATATATTGGTACCAGCATAGCCATATACAAAGACGTCCAGCGATTCCGGTCCGAGTTCGTAGTCCGTGAGTATAGGCAAAAGGGTCGAGAGAGACGAGATGAGCGAACAAGTACGCGTGGCTTTTGAAACATCATGGTGTATTATCTCGAGGTCTGAAATTTTTGCTCGGTATAACCGTCAACTCCCTTGGATTCCCTTGTACGAAATCGTCCTCCCGCAGCTTTCCAGACCTCGGTTCTTATAATTATCGCTTTGTAGTAGAAACGGCCAGAGCCGAAAAATGTGTGCCGCAAAGAGCCGAGACGCATACAGAGGGCAACTGAAGAACACAGAGGAAACCCATCCAGTAATACAACCACCCGTTGCTAACAGCCCAAGTTGTGTCAGAAAAGGGGGAACTATGGTGCAGAGAATTTTGCAGTTGTGCGGAAGCAAGAAACGAGGAAAACAAAGAGAGGAAAAAAGAAAAAGAGGTATCGCAGCAGCCAGTGTGTTTTCTTCCTCAAATCCACCACGAGAAAACAGCCCACACTCGTGTTCTCGCATTCGGAATTGGAAAGCCGTCTGTAGGGGGTATGTGTGAGAGATAAGGTGCGGTTCGTCACGTCGTCCTGCGTACGCCAATATTCGCGACCGAGATGGGCATCATAGGTCCTATTCTGAATCGGTGGGCAATGTAATCGTTCGAACGCAGATGGTAGAGGCCGCGGCGCGTACTGGTATTTGTATATCCAGACAAAAGGTTCATCGTGGTCGGGACGGTGTTTAGTAGGCCCAGATTTTGAGCTATAAGTCGTCAGCGATAGGTTCCTTGCGTGGTCTCGCTCCTACACTCGGCGCGCGAGTGTAGAAAGGGAGATGCCGCTGTTCGGCTCATCAAATTACTCACCAGAGAGTCCCATGAGCCTGTGCACAAGCTTGTGCCGTCATTGCTCACACCGAGGCAGCTAACTCGGTTCTCATGGCCGACCAGTGATCCGACCTTTTCACCTCGAGTAATGTCCCAGACCTGAATGCCTCGTTAGCACTGCGCGAACTGACTTGATGGAAGATTTGCTCTGATGAGGTAGCATCACAAGCAGGTAATACTCACCTTGCACTCAAAGTCATCGTAACCGGCAAAAAGCAATCGTCCTGATACAGATGTAGCAACCGAGGTGATGCCACAGAGGATGGACTCGGACTACGAATTGCGTTAGCGTGAGGTTGAGAGCCAATTTGCCGAGACCCACACTTACCCCGTAGAGGTTGAGTTCGCGATCCGCGCGAATATCAAAGAGACGGCATGTAGCATCATCAGAGCCGGTGACGAAGGAGTGGCCGTCGGGAAAGAATTGAATGGCATTGATGTCGGACTCGTGACCGGCAAAGGTCTGAACGGCCTTGCCGGCGCGAATATCCCAGAGCTTGGCGAAGGCATCGCAGGCACCGGAGATGAAGGTGTTTTGGTTGGTAGGGTTGATGCTGATGCTCATGACATCGCCGAGATGGTCTGCAAACTCGGTGACCTTCTGACCTGTCTCGATATCCCATTTCATACAAGTCATGTCGCCCGAAGAGGTGAGGATGCTGCGGTCGTTAATGAAGCGGCAGCAGGAAAGGTAGCCGGCGTGGCCGGAAAGCTCGCGAGCGACACGCGTGGGGCCATCGCGTTGCTGGTTGAGATTGTAGATGGAGCAGATGTTGTCGAGACCACCGCAAGCAACAAAGTTGCCGCTGGGCGCGTAGGCACAGGTCATAACCCACGACGAGCGGAGGGGAATGGCGTGGACCTTATTGGTGGTGTAGGCGTCCCAGATGATAAGCTTGCCGTCCTGAGAGGCAGAAACGAGATGTCTCCGGTCGGTGGACCAGTGCATGGCGTAGATCTTGGCCAGATGGCCCTTCAGTGTCCGCTTAGCCTTCATAAGCTGGTTCTTTGGGATAGCCTCATGGGCCTGTTGCGCGACGGCGCGGACTGAAGAGTTGGAGAGAACGGTCAGCATAAATTTCTGTAGTACAAACAACACAGCCTCGAGATGGCGCTGCTGATGGAAAGCAGAATGCTAGCAGATAGCTTTCGTTTGTGCGGCAATCGCTCTCGGCATGATAGGCAGGATGTGGTAACCCAGGAGAGGCACATACGGGTCGTGTCGGCGAGGTCATCCTTCTTCCTCTTGATTCGATCCTTCAGAGTCTCAGCTTCACGTCGGGCCTGCTGGATGCGCGACTGCATGGCCTCGGGCGACACATCGCTAGGGCCTTGGGAATTCATCGTGGTCGAACGAAGACGGTGTTGGAGAGCGCGAGGAGGAGACGGGGAGCGGGAGCCTGCGTTTCGGAGGATGAGCAGACGGTGTCGAATGCAAAGCCGAAGGGGACACGACGATGCTCAGGACCAAGTCGGGGCTCAAGCAGTGCAGAAAGGAGCGTCGATCGAGAGAGAAATTGGCGATGGGCGAAAACAGAGGCTCGGCCGGCTGAGGTCGGTGGATGAATGGATGGAAATGGACAAACTGCAGTGCGAGTGGAGAGGAGAGGCCGAGAGGGAGAGGGAGGAGGAGAGAGGAGGATTGTTAGTGGTAGGCCCCTTAGGGGGGAAGGGAATGCAAGCTACAGGGGGGTGTGGTTGAGTGGGTGAGTGCGGGCGAGCCAGTCCCAGCGCAAGGATTTGGCTGGAGAACGGGACCTAGAACATGACCACCACCCATGAATCTACTGTACCTCGCATCTACAGCTCCCTATGTAAAGTAGTCTAGCTACGGAAGAATTCAGATAGTTCATGGATCAGCAATGCATCTTTAGATACTCCTCTAATACAGAACTCTGAGAGAACAAGAATGGCCGGCAGCAGGTAACATACTGCCCGAGCTTCTTCAACAGCCGGATGGAGCAGGTACTTCTAACCTCCGCTTGATGCAGTGCAAGATCCATGTACCGGTACTCCCCAAATGGCCCCGCCGTCAATTTACAGTGGACTCTTAACAACCTAAGCCGCTTGCACCTGCAACTAGAACCCTGCGGCCGTCGCCGTCGCCCCGACCCTTTTTGTCCACCTCACCCGGGCTTCCATCCATCCATCCATCCATTGAATCCTCCATCCACTCAAAGACCATCATCTTCATGTACGGATCCGTGAACCATCATCATCGACATCACCACCCGCGTTTGAACATCTCAAATGCCAACTCTAAACTGGCAACGCCCTCCTTCATCGGAGGTTTTCTTCCACCATGCGATACCTCAGTATCAAATTGGGGTCCTACTACGTATATCACAGCTCCAACAGAGATCAAAGCAGACCAAGCCCCTGACCCCGTCCATCAGCGGCTGCCCTTCGGTCTTAGAAATCGCCAACTAAACCCGTCCAAGCTTCCATCAGAAGCTCACCTCGCACACTGGGAAGTTGGGAACCACTGGGAACCACTGGGAACCCAACCCAGGTCGTTCCGGGGAGCGAACAGGGCTAGAGCCTTGCCTAGCAGAAGGCGACCTAGCCAAAGCTGGATGGAGGACTGGAGGCGCACCACCGACCACAGCCCAGATTGCAACCCAGATTGCAGTGGGCACGGTCACTGGATGCGTCCGCTGGCTCAGAAGTGCATCCACCCAGAGCCACTGAGGTGATCTCCCGCCAAATTTGATCATGGCACCCATCCACCTTGGACAAGCTTCAACAGCCCAGCACCAGCATTCGGTAACCATGATACTGGCCATGACAACCCCTTGCCACTACGATTTGGTGTCTGATCTGAATTCGATCCGGCATGTTCATGGCTGTCAAGGCTGTTGATGGAAACAAGGTCTTATTCTATGCATATCCGCTCAGGAGAAGCAGCGAGTGCCTGTTAGTACATATATTGTCCCTAGCAGCTTGCCTAGCAACTGGTAGCTTGTGCCAAGATGAGCCCAGCCCGGCCCAAAAAGTACGCGCTACTTGCTGCCATCAGAGTGACCTTGAATTTAGCTATACAGGCGCTGGCTGGAGAAGTACCTCATCCTTGGCTACTTTCCCAACGCCATCGTGGGCTGTTTTCCTCCGCTCCGCCAGCGATATGGGTCGCAGCCCGCAAATGTTGCCGGATTAATCATTTGGCTTTGTCTGCCACTCATTGTGGTTGAACAAAGGCTACAGCAGTGATGGTCTTGTTTCTCCCTGCTGTAACCACTGACCCTCTCTCCCACGCAGCTGGAATGAAGGGAAAACAAAACATCAGGTCTCGGGTGGGCACTGCACGTCTCTTCAGGTCATGAACCAACAGGATTCGAGGCTCCGGAGATAATGGTATGCTTGACTGGTAACCTTGTGGTCGGTCGGTTTCTCAGTACCAGCCAAGGTCCCTCGGCAACTTGGTACTCTGCACGGTTTCGTCAAAGAACCACCCGCGGGACAAGACAGCATTGTCGAGCTCCAGGAAAGCTAGAGACCAGGCCAAAAAGCGTTGTGGATTTGGTCAACCGCATTGTACCAGTGTCATTTGCGACTTCGGACAAACGTTAACATCATCAACTACAATGTCTGGCGTTTGCTCAACCTCCATTAATGAGCCACGGGCAATTCACGACGAGAGAGGTACGGGGCTAACAGCTGCAAGCCTTCCGGGGAACAAATGGAACCGCGGAGGATGTTGTGGAGCCCAGCTCAGGAGTGCTGATGATCCCTGGTTCCTTGCAGAGCTCTTAGGGCCCTGCCCGTCTTGTGAATCTGGACCCTGTTGCGCTGTTGATGGCGTCTTGGTCGTCCTGGTCGTCGATCATCCTCTGTTCGAAATGTTGGATCTCTCACGAGCAACGGAGAAGAGTCTCGGGTGCTCCATCGCCGTTTACGTCTCGCCCGGCGCCCAGCAAAGGAGCCTGTTGATAAAGGGACTCCTCCCTCTCTCTCGTGCCACCGACGTGCACCCACACCCATATCCGTCGAGCTGTTCGTATGGCAGCCATTCCGCGGCTAAGTCTGAGGCAAAGGCAGCCGCCCGCCGTCTGTCAGACAGTCCATTCCGCTCTCTGTCTGGACATGGAATCGCTGGCATCGGCCGCATCGGCCAAAGTAAACATTGGGGATTATGGACCATAAAGCTGGTGCCGTACTACGGCTGGTACCTGCAGCAGGATGCAACCTCCAGAAATGCGCTATGCATAGCGCATTCAGGTCACCGCTGCTGTGGATGGCCAAGTCCCACTTGTATACCAGGGTCTTTATGAGCGGCCAACAACAACATATTTTGCCACGCAGCTTTGCAATATCACAGCAGTTTTGTCAAAATTACGGTTAGTCGGCCTCTCTGGTATGGTTCTATGCCTCGAGGATTCGATCGAGTCTGCCACCATCAGCCTTGCTCGCCGCCATGGCTCCAAGATTTATATGGTGCCATGTTTCCTGATAAGCTTTATCGAAGGCGGTTCCAAGAAGCTCAGGGCGAGTCTACAAGGAGAGAATGCATGCATGCCTTCATACTACGTAGTATAAACTCGGACGCTGTTAGGGCCCCAGCGCAATTTGCCATGTCCGCGAATCATCCACTCACACTCTTTGCCGGACTCGAAGGCCCCTGGAGGCTTATCAACCCCCTGTCCCCGTCCCATTCCCAGTCCGGACAACCATGGTGATGGACCATGATGCCCCTGATGAGCTCTGCTCAGGGGCTTGACAGGGCTTCACTTTCCCGACTGCCTCTTTTAGCCATCCGTGACAGGCAACGAGATAGCTCAAGATTGTGTTCGAGACGACGGCAGCAGCGAGTGTTTAACTGGTAGGCTGTCGAGCATGTCTGTCCGGCTAGCATACTGGCTTGCTGTTTGCCGGCCAGGTACCCGAAGGTACCTTGACTTTTCGTCTCGCCATATCAATATCGGAGGTTAATTGTTGTCGAGCTCGGTGCAGGGTTCATCTTGGTCCATTCACAAGCTGGCATTGGCGGTGACAGGGCCATCTCAATAGTTGAGCATGTTATATACCGCGCCTCCTTCACCATCCTCCTCGACCATGCAACATCCAGCCTTTTCTATGGCCTCACTCGTGTTGACCTCTCCTGACTCCTGCTCAAGGTGCGTTCATGAGTCGCGTAGGAGCTCGGGGGCAGGCGATAGCTTCCCGGCTTGGCGCCACTTTGGCTTCGGCCTCCAGAATGACTTCTACACAGTCATGGAAGCCAACAGCTCCAGAGCGTCCTCGCTGAGTCCTATATCTCCGACGCATGATTCATGAGACCACATCCATTGCTTGCTGCTTTAGGTTCATTTAACCCTAGCCAATATTTTGGCTTATCCCGCCGACCGGGCTCCGTTTTGGATGTGACGGAGAGCTAACCGCCAATTTTACTTTACCTCTTGTCCCTTTTTCCAACTTTGCCATTGTCCCTTGATGTTGGTTCGCGCTCGTGAATGCGGTCAGAAGCTGGGCGATCTGTTTACTGCGAGATGGATGCAGCCAGACCAGGAGTTTGTTGGCTTTGCTTCTTTTGTTTGTTCCAGTTTGCTTTTCCTTTTTCTTCCGTCTTGGGTGCTTTGATCGTATCGTAATAAGCAAGCATGACTCAGTTACCATTGAACCCACGTGAGCCCACGAGCCGTGCCAATGGATTTGAGAACTACTGATTCTTGGGGGTTTTGTACACGATCTATACATGGATGTTTACAATACGCGTTCTTGCAATAAGGCGTTGCTGGGTAATACGCGGCGCTATACGAAAACATGTCTCAACCTATGGAAGAAATATCAACGCGTCTCCAACCAGTAAGTAATGGACCTAGTACAATAATTGCCTAGATTGACACTTTTAACGCCGTGCCATACCGAATTTACTTATGCAATTTAACAAACTTGATTACATGCCAGGTCTAGGTAGGTTATGCCCACGGAGTGCGGAGTAGTGTGATGTTTCAATATCGGGGTACCCTACACCAAGAGACGTAGTAGATGGGAGGTTTGGTTGGCAGGATAGGCATATAATGTACTATGCCGGGTTACACGCACATTTGGTGATGACGCATTTGTTTCAGTGAGACGGCATCAATCGACCTCGAGATTATAGTATCTACTTTCGAAGGCTGCGATATTATTTGCGAGTGCTTTGTTACGTTGTGCATTATGACCCAGCCCAACGGATGAGACAACTTATTCCATTTTTTTCTACAACCAATATAAAGAACCCTACCCAAACTCACGTCTATGATCCCATTTAGATACTTGCTGCGGTCCTTATTCGATTTTGGAAGACCCTAGTAGGTTTCTGCCCAGTTCTTGAACCAGTCCAGCGCCTCGGGGTTGGCAACACTAGCATTCGTCTTGATATCTAGCCCAGAAAGGATTTGCTTCACAGCCACTTCAATCCTATATCCAGCGTTAGCATCTGACCAATACCGAAGAGATAGGAGAGACGTTTAGACTTACTTCTTGCCGTTGCTCGTCTTGGGCACGCCTCCGCCGCACTCCTCCACCACGCCGGGAACGTGTCGTGGGCTCAGCTCTGACTTGATCTTGGCCTTGATTCTGACACGCAGCTCATCATCGAATGTCCGTCCAGAAACCATCATGACAAAGAGACACACCATCTCGTCCGTATCCGTTTCCCTCCGACGGCCGACACACACGGAGTCCTCAATCTCAGAAGCGAAGAAACGCGTGAGAATGTTGTAGATCTCTGCCGACCCGAACCGCACACCCGATGGCTTCAGAACGCCGTCTGACCGGCCGAGCATGACGAGACTCCCCGTTTCTGGGTCGGGAATACGCACAAAGTCCCCGTGGTGCCAGACCGGGCCATTGACGCCGCAAATGTTCTCGAAGCGCTCAAAGTAGGCGGCCTGGTACTTGGCCTCGCCTTTGGGGCCGTAGAAAGTAAGGGGTTGGCACGGAAAGGGTTTGACGCAGATGAGATCGCCAGGCTCACCGGCCGGGACGGGTTCGCCGGTGATGGAGTCAACGGCTTTGATGGCCATACCAAGGCCGGCGCACTGGATCTCACCCACACGGACGGGGAGGAGTGGACAAGGGGCGCCGAAGAGGGAGATGATATCTGTGCCGCCGGTAATAGAGCCGAGGTTGATGTGTTTGGGGAAGGCTTCATAGACGAACTTGAAAGTGGACGGAGGAAGTGGCGAGGCAGTCGAGTAGATGGCTTGCAGACGAGAGAGGTCAATGGACTTATCGCGGACAGGGTAGATGCTGTTGGCCTCAAGTGCTGTCAGGTAGGCGGCCGAGGTACCAAAATGAGTTACCTCGAGGTCGGAGAGGAGGCGTGGGAGAGAGAGGTGAGCGTGAGGGCGGAAAGGTGAGCCGGAGTAGACGATAACGCTGGCCCCAACTGCAAGAGCACCTATGCTCCAGTGCCACATCATCCACGAAGTTGTGGTATAGTAGAGCATACGGGACGACGATGTGAGCGAGCAATGAAGCAAATGCTCCTTCTTGTGCTGGAGTAGCGTTCCAAGAGCCGTGTGTACGATGGCCTTGGGCAACCCGGTAGTACCGCTGGAGTAGAGCACATAAAGGGGATGGGACGGGGGGAGTTGCTCAAACCTTAGAGGGCTCTCGGACGCAGAGTCGAGGAACTTGGCGTACTCGACCGCTGAAACACCCATCTTGCCTATATCATCCAGTCCAAGTCCTCCAGAGCTGATACTGTTGATGACAATGACCGTCTCAAGCCCCTTGTCCTTCAGCGCGCCCACGATCTCAGTCGTCTTTGCTACGCTGGACCACTCCTTGCCATTGTAGACAGTGCCGTTATCAGCGAATAGCACCTTCGGCTCAATCTGGGTCAGACGATCTAATACGGCCGAAACACCGTTGTCCGGGCTGATTCCCGTCCAGATGGCACCGACTGCAGCGGCTGCGAGCATGGCGACAAGTGCCTCGACATGGTTGGACACGAAGCCTGCGACCACGTCGTCAGGTTTGAGGCCGACTGCGCGCAAGGCATTGGAGCATTGGCGGACAGCCTCGCGAAGTTCAGCCCAGGACGTGGTTACCTTGGAGTCGGGAAGCTCTGTGAGAGTGATGACGGCTGGAGAGACCGGATCTGGAGGGGGGGTTGTGGCAGGGAAGAGGAGGTTCTCGGCAAAGTTGAGACGCGAGGAGGCGAAGAAGTTTGGCCGAGGGTACATGAGAGCATTGCGAGGAAGGACCTATGAAGATATTTAGTAGGGTGTCTGGAGTATAGGAAATGTTGAGCGCTAATTGACACATCCAGACCAAGAGGCCTCTGCTATCTCATTCGAGAAGCGAGCCTTATGGCGATTCACTTCCAACATGACTTTCATACCTGATCAAAAGGTTCTGATGCTGTAACCCCGACAAAGTGCCAAACTTCCTCCCAGAACAAAGCAACCTCGTCAATGGACCATTTGTACAGCGCAGGATAGTCGTCAAGGCTTAATCCATGCTTCTTATTGACGTGCTGGAGAAACTTCCACATGGGAGTGGACTTGGGATCTGGATGCCTCCAAAGCACATTGTCGTCGGCAGGCGCCGCAACGGACGGAGCAAGCTTATCGATAGACATGATGACCATTGAGGCGATGATGAGAGAGAGGTAGCAAGTCAAACAGCTCCTCAAGATGATGTTTTGTTGAGGGAAGAGTTGAGTGACGTCGGCGGGGGATGTGTTACCAGGGCTTCGATAGAGAGGAGAGAGACGACAACTACAGTGAAATACGACGTAGTAGACGATACAACCAAAGACAAGTGCGCTGTTATTGCTCACTCGAAAAAGAATATATAATTCAATATTTCGAATTCTCTAACCGAGGGGCTTGTTTCTCTTCCCTTAAGCGCGGAACAAGAGACCTCATGGCCGTTGAAAGCCGTCCCCTCCCGCTCTCGGCTTCGCCCCACCCGCTCTAGACGGGGGACCGACCCCGAGATGGAGGTGGGGGAGGCTGAGGCCAGAGAAAAGCCACATGTGGCTCGTCGGTGGTATCGTGGCTTGGATCAAGTCGTGGCACAGCTTTGACAGCTGAGCGCACAGACGACAGCAAATGAGAAGACTACCTAGTGGGTACGTATCAGAAAAGACGGGAATCGCTGGCGCCATGGAAGCAGGTGAAGGAAAATACAGCCAGCACTCATAATCTTATAATAAAGAGTAAATACTTATTATAAGATTAACCCGACCTCTTAAGTATTATAGACTAAGCTTTGCCTTAGGTTTTAGGTAACCTTAAATAAGTATCTACTGCTGACCTTAAACCTCAGTAGCTAAACTGAAGCAAATGTGTAGGAGCTATTCCCGCCTCTTTTTGGTACCCTAGGGACTACGTACCACAATGGCTGACAAAGTGGCACCTGTGTTTAAACAGCCGCTGAAGCGCTTGACCGCAAAAGGGCAACCCAACTGTTGATATAAAAGAAGCGTTTGTGAGGATAACGCCATTCAAATGGGCTACATGGGCGGTAAGTCAGAAACAAGGACCATCGCAAATAGCATGATTGAAGGTCAGTGGCGAAGAAGAAAAAAGGAAATACCGGCTGCTATCCGTGATCGTGGATATTCAATGCCAGGGCTGAAGCAGAATCACGTTGTCCCGAGCAGATGGTAATTTCGCCAGATTGCAAGCTTTGATGCCGTTGCCACGGGGGAAAGCTAGAGCCTAGCTCCATGTGAAGCTCGGGATTGATCTTACCGAGGCGTCGGTGCGCACCTTGAAGCTGGAGGAGGCTCCTGGCTCTAATATTTTGTACCCTGGACTGAGTGCCCTGTGCAAAGGCTGGGTTTTGTTGTCAGTGAAACTCGCTTGACCGGTCACAAGCTGAGCTGATATGGGACAACGCAGACGTTGGTCTCTGGGCCCGAGGAGAGAACCACAGTCACGATATCAATCCGGGAACAATGGCATGATATACTCGGAACTGGAGACGTAGGTCTATGCAAACTGAGGCTTTGAGATGCACCTTTTACACTGGAGAACAAGCACGGCCCGGGGTGCCACAGGGCAGGATCCTCGCGGACCGTGTGCATTAGCTGGCGTCTTGGGAAGGCTTGTTCTTGCCCGCAGAGCTGGCGGTGAAGGGCATGTCGTGCGTGCGGCTGTTGGGATTTCGAGTGTCTTTTTGGGCTTGAATGGATCTTGTTCCTGTCAGATGCGACGTGGGTTGTCCAACAGCGGCGTGGCATCTAATCGCGCCATGTCGGTGTATAAGCGCCGAGCCTCATGCATTTGTTTCTAGACGTGCGTGCCCACAGACTCGTGTCATTTGTACAGAATCTAGGAATGCAGGTGTGCAGGATTTGGTGCATTAGCTTGTTCCGCGTAGACGGAGACGACAAACGACGATAGCATCCATGGATCATGGATGATAAGGGGCGCCGCTAGGTACATGGGAGAGGCCGCCTGTTATGAAAGGCCGATCGATGCATGATCTGACAAGGGAAAAGGAAAATAGGGCATCAGGCTAATAAAACTCTACTTGGCGAGCTCGAGAGTAATGCCATCATCGATGCCGGCTCCGACGGGGTTTTGGGGGCCCCTTTAAGGAAGAAGCTTGGGCAGCGGCAAGCCCCTGGATGATGACATTTCACTCGGGTTTAGTTTCATCATGACCAGTCGCGTCCCTCAACAAGAAGATCCCATGCTGATGAAGCACATTCTACATAGGGAAGTGGTCAGCACTTAAGCAAGCAAGCGTGGAAAAAGATTGCATCCAGCCCTTGGTCACAAGAAAACCCAATGGCGCCCGTGAGCCTCCGAGAGTTCCCATTCGCAGGCTTGACCGCCTACCGGAGGGCTCGGGTTCAGGGGTACTTTGATGAATTGGGTGGAGATCTGCGGTGCTGTCAACGTGAGAAGTGAGAGAAAACGCCCCGGCTTGTCTTAATGGCCATCAGTTGCTTCATCGTGATTGCAAGCTCGAAGCCTGGCGAGACATGTCAGGGTGCCAGCGGCGGAGGAACAAGCCAGAGGCATGATCTTCCGTCATAAGCGCTCAGCCCTGGGATGTTGGCCTTGATAACCCTTGAACAGATGCACTGCCGAAAAGCTGGTCGACAGGGAAATGAGCCTGGAAGAGGGCCCAAAAGACCAAGAGGCGAGACGAGACGAGATGTGGTTCCCCGCCTGCTGGCCCCTTGATTTCAATATTTGCCCGGGCGGCGACAACGGGAACCCCGGCCCTCTCCGGCACCGCGCGTGTGCGTACGTCCGTGACCGCGACCGCGAGTTGTCTCTGGGCCTCTGGTGAAGCCCGCTCGGCTTTCTCGTAAATCGCATCCATTCTCTTTATTGTAGCTTGTAGCTTGTAGCTTGCCACTGTCCCCGCTGTTTCCCGCCGAGGCAAAAAAAACCTGGACTCTTTTAATTCAACGGATCCCACCCCATCCGACTCCGCTACGCCGTCTTGTGGTGTTCTACACTCTCATACTTCTGTCCCCTTTTCCTTCATCATCACTCTCCTGCTGCTTGCTGGGTCGTCGTCGTCGCTCCTTTTGTCGTCGTCCTCTTGCAGACAGGCCTCGCCCGGGTGATCGAGATCGAGAGTCCATCATAACAGCATCATCAAACCTCGTAGCGGCAGTGTCTACAGATTTCGAGTCCTCCTGGTCGAATACCGACTCCGGTTCTTCCGACCCATCAGCACTTTTCAACTGTCCTGCCCTAGTCGCCCAACCTCAAGTACGCGAGCTGTCAAACAATACGCCCTTGCGTTGCGGCTCGGTCAATTGGAGCTCTCAAGTCGAACTAGACGGAGACGCTTGTTTCGGTGCTTGGAATCTAGAGCAAGCAGTACAACGCGAACCGCCCTTGCCGCTCTCTGTTTGAGTGGTGATTGGGTAAGTCATCATTCCTACAGTACTTATTTGATCGTCCATCCCATCCCATCTGCAATTCATCCTGGCTTGTGCTTTTGGTGCTTGGTGCTGTCGCTTCGCGGTTTGCTCCGCCCAAAATTGAAGGGTTCCCACACCCAATTTGCAGCTGGCGGATCTTTACTTTCCCAGTTTGATTCGACGCCACCTCCTGCGCCTCCTGTGCCTCCTTAGCTACGTACCCGCTTACCTCAACCCTTCAATTCGAGTTTCAACTTGTTGCTACTCGACCTCCTTGATCAACATTCACCATCTTCTACCCTTTTCATCTGCTTCCACTCGACATCTTCGACGCCATTGCTTGCGTTGGAGCTTCGTCTTGCTTGGCATTGCATACCCTATTCTGGCAGTCACCTAGATCTGTCTACTGCACAACCCTACTTCCCAATTGCAGGCACTGCCATCTCGACAAGCTCCTTTTTGGGAGTAGCATGCATCGCAGTCGCAGTCAATCTTCGTGCAGACTCAATTCTTAAAATCCCCGCGCCAGCTGACACTCGCTCCTCACTGCCAGATTCTCGATCCTTTTCTTACTTTTTTTCACCCAACCTTCGGCGCCCTTCTCTGTTGGCCTCTTCGCGACCTGATCTCCTTAGCGTTCGCCGATCGCTAATAAAACTCCATTCAACGCGACTTTGCCAGGAGAGATGCCCCGTCGGCTGAACCCCTTTTCATCCTCATCCTCTATGTCTCAACCCGTCAAGCCGGGCGAGAGGCGCCCTTCTACCTCAAAGGGCAATCGCCTCACAAACTTCTTCTCGTCCAGCCCGAAATCCACAGCCGCTCAGCAGGCACTGGCTGCCGTTCAACAGCACCAGGCGACCACCACTGGCCTTTCGCCCGCTCCCGGCTTGCCTACCATCTCTTTGTCTACCGCCAGCCCCGGTGACCCGAACAGCATCGATGCCTCAACGACTACCCTCTTTCAGCCTCAGTCCGCTGAGGAGATTGAGCGCCAGAAGCGCGCCGACGCCCAATTTGGTCCCCTCAACCACTCGAGTCACCGATACACTAGTATGTCCCATGGAGAGCCTCTCGAGGTACCGGTTGAGGACGAGCCCCCGTATTACTTCATTCTTACCACCTACATCAGCTACCTGATCCTGATTGTTCTTGGCCACATCCGCGACTTCTTCGGCAAACGGTTCGGCAACCCTAAGCACTACCGCGCCCTCAAGTCCAACAATGGCTACGCTGCTCTCAACGATGATTTTGACAACTTCTACGTCAGGCGTTTGAAGATGCGTCTGGATGATTGTTTTGCCCGCCCTACCACTGGTGTGCCCGGTCGCTACATCACTCTGATGGACCGGAAGTCAGATGATTTCAACCGCACCTATCAGTTTACCGGCACCCACACCGAGACTCTCAACATGAGTTCTTACAACTACCTTGGTTTCGCTCAATCGGAGGGTCCCTGCGCTGACGCTGTCGAGGAGTGTGTCAAGCGATATGGCCTCACCTTCTGTAGCCCCCGGGGCGCTTCTGGTACTTCTGATCTCGCTCTTGAGGTTGAGCGCGAAGTCGCCGACTTTGTTGGCAAGCCTGCTGCTATGATCTTCTCTATGGGATACGTCTCAAACGCCAGCTCCTTCCCAGCTCTTGTCTCCAAGGGCTGCCTCATCATCTCTGACGAGCTTAACCACGCCTCTATCCGCATCGGCGCCCGTCTCTCCGGCGCTGTGATCCAGTCTTTCAAGCACAACGACATGGCCGACCTCGAAAAGACTGTCCGTGAGGCTATTTCCCAGGGTCAGCCCCGCACCCACCGCCCGTGGAAGAAGATTCTGGTCGTTGTCGAAGGTCTCTATTCCATGGAGGGTACCATGTGTGATCTCCCTGGAATCCTCGCCCTCAAGCAAAAGTACAAGTTCTACCTCTTTGTCGACGAGGCTCACTCTATCGGCGCCCTGGGCCCCCGTGGCCGCGGTGTCTGCGACTACTTTGGTATCGATCCCTCAGAAGTGGACATTCTCATGGGAACTCTGACCAAATCATTCGGCGCCAACGGTGGATACATCGCCGCTGACCAGCACATCATCGACAAGCTCAAGAACACCAACGCGGCTACACAATACGGCGAGACTCCCTCTCCCTGTGTTCTCATGCAGATTCTGGCTTCCCTCAAGCTCATCACCGGCGAGCTTTGCCCTGGCCAGGGTGAGGAGCGTCTTCAGCGTATTGCCTTCAACTCTCGGTACCTACGACTCGGACTTAAGCGTCTTGGTCTCATCGTTTATGGTCACGATGACTCCCCTATTATCCCTGTCATGCTCTACCACCCCGCCAAGCTGCCTGCTTTCAGTCACGAGATGCTTCGACGTAAGATCTCGGTTGTAGTCGTCGGATACCCTGCGACCCCGCTCATTAGCTCTCGTGCTCGATTCTGTGTCTCTGCGGCTCACAACAAGGAGGATCTGGACCGGATGCTGGCAGCATGTGATGAAGTAGGTGACATCCTGCAGATCAAGTACTCGACGGGCGTGGCTGGTGGATTGGAACCTCTTCCTGAGGGCGTGGCCCCTGAGGATGAGCAGGAATGGAGAAGGGAGAACCGGATCCCTCTCAACGCTCCTCGCTGGCGCCTGGAAGATGTTATTCAGCACGGTGTTCAGGACGCCAAGGTTGCGCTTCGCTAAACCATCCTGGCCCTTTAATCAAATTTTGTTTCTGGCGTTCGATACCTCTGTTTTATTCTCCCATGTACTCGGAATGAGTGTGGGCCGTGTCTGGCACAAGCATATAGACGCTTCCTGTGAAGGAACGCAAGCTGGACGATGATGTATGGTTTCTCATCCCGCATGACGAACTTCATTGCTTTTGCGCTTTTTGTCATCAAACTCTCGAACCGAGAGCGGTTTACTTTGAAACGGACTGGTGGAGTTGGCGGCAAGCAGGGTGAACGGTCTTTTGGTATTGGAATTATGATTAATGCTCCATCGACCACAGGTTGGAAAGGTCTGGAGCTGGAGCACCAAACATGTAGATAATGGTCAGGACGACAATGTATGTAATGCTGGAGCAGTATGCATTGTCTCTAGTAATCAAGTAAACATAACCATCAATGTAGCTGGTCTCTGAGGGATTGTGATTATCGTAGAGGAAGTGAGGAAATGGGTTAAGGGGTCTATCCTGGTGCTAGGATGTTGGCTTTGTCCTATAACACCATTCACTTCCGACCAGGATATTGTAACAACGGGTCTAACTCCAAGGTGGTGTATCGTAATGGCCTAGACTTTGTGTGCTTGTGTCGGGGGTTGATTTTATGGCAAAGGGGATACTGATGGCTCAGACCCAAACGTGTGCTGTTTCTTTAGCATACCAGTCTTGACCCTGTTTCTGGCTTTTCATGGCCCGATTAAGAGCCCCATACGGCTTTGCATGGTCTTCTTGGATAGTGGCTGGCTCGTGAAGTTATCCTGCATTTTCGTTCGGTAGCGTGGAGTGTGTCCAGCGGAGTTTGAAAGAGAGACAAAGTGAAGGTAATGGCACTGGATCAGGACGGCACATTTCAACAGGCGGCATGCACGTATATGAGCGGTTAAGGATTGAAGCGTGGCGTCTGGAAGTGGAAACTGTCATATTCTCGACAACTGTTGTAGCCATGAGAGAGGTTGCTGTGAGGTTACAAAGTATGTGTACTCTGTACTTGGTAGAATCTCCATGATTTGATGAAGGAGGGTGGTTGGATGATGAATGGAATGGATGATTGGGCTGGTCATGGTGGGATCCAATGCCCCCCACTAGTAGTAGCTACAGTATGGAGGCCCATCTTCAGTGGATGGTCACCCAGGGGGGGTTTGCTGTCAGTGGAGCGGGACGGGAGTCAAGCCGACCTCTCAGTGGAGGATCAAGTCTTCTCAGGTCCTCCCAGGCCGGCCACCATCTCCACCAAGCAACGCCTAAGCCACAGGCAAGGTATGGAGTACTCGACATATAGCGCGGATGGCCCTCCCATGCCCTCCAGGTCAGGTACCGAGTACCTTGACAGGGTACCTTTTTTCCATTCGCCGGCCTTGCAGGCTTTCCCAACTTGGGTAGGACCTCCTCTTCTCTCCCACCCCCAAGCGCTTCCCGACCAAGACCAAGACCTAGACCGAGACCACGACCTCGACAACACCCATCATCATCACCAGCAGCCTCGTTCTTCTCCTCCCTCTCTTTTCTATCTTTCCCGCTTTCTCATAAGGCGATATTTGCTGCTGCCTTCGGTCTGCCTGCTCACTTGGGGCGAACTGAACTTACCGCCTTGACGACTTTCTTCCTCGTCGATTCGCTTTCCTCAGCCCATCCGCCGCTGTCGCCCGTTCGATTTGCTCTCTCATACCCAATCGTCCTCGGCACCTCGATCGCTTTCCTGATCTGTCCCCTGTCTCCCAAAGACTCTCGCCATTCTCTTGCCTTCTGTGTCTTGGCTTGGATGAGAGGGACACGAAGCAAATCGCAATCGATCGACCAACACTCACCACCTTCCCCTACTGCCTCTCGACCCGACAGTGCCCGACACGACGGAGCTGTCTGCCGTTTGCGACATCGACACCACCAGCGACACCCGATCCAAACCCCTAGCTCTACTGTTGGTGCCTCGATTCACTGAGCCCTCAAAATGATGAGCTTCGACGGTGGTACTGCCTACGCCGAGTCAGACGCAGACGACGAATACGAGCGAAGCATGGGCGACCACTCACCCATTACCAACTCCGAAGCCTCTCCTATAGATTCAGAGCTCTCTACATCCGCTGAGCATACACCTACCACTTACGGTCATCGCAGCAGCGCCGACCGCCTTCCGGAAACCATCATCACTGAATGGACTGCTGAGGAGTGTGCTGATTTTATTGGCACCATTGGGCTCCAGCAATATGCCGACCGCTTTCTAGGTGAGTTCTCCGCGAGCCACGACAATGCTCCCTACTCTGCTGGAGACCCAGCAGGTGTTAAGAGGAACATCATGAGCTGACATTTGCCGTGCCGCTCGCAGAAAACGAGATTGTTGGCGAGGCCCTTGTTGCGCTACAACACGATGATCTCAAGAGTATGGGCATTGCCAGTGTAGGACATCGCTTGACGATCCTCAAAAGCGTCTATGATGTGAAAAAGGCTCAAGATGTGCCTGTCGAAAGCGATCATTACCTACCCCTGTGTACGTTCTTCGACCCCCTCTTAGGTGGACTGACGTGATCCTGACCAGTAATCCTTGTAGCTGCCGACGCCGAAGCGCAATATGCCACCGCGACGCTCAAAGATATTAAACACCTTGTCGAGCAGTTCCGCCTGCGCGACGAACGCATGATTCTACTCGAGCAGGATCTGCGACGGATTACCGAAGACTTTAGACGGTTGCGGGAGGACATGCTCCCTGCCTTGCGGCTTGTCAAGGATGCCCAGCAGCCTCTACCCAATCTGAGCGGCAACAACCAGGCCTACGCCTACGAGACGACCATCTCGCCCCCCGCACCGACACCACCCCCAGGCCCAGGTCAACCAGGAGGCGCCGTCAAGCGACAATACTCGACTCGCAAGATCCTCATTGGAGCGACGCCCAAGAATGCCTCGCCCACCCAACCCACGCACGAGCGATCAATAGCAGAGACAACATTGGATCCCGCGAATGCTGCGGAGCGGGCTGTCTTTTCGTCCTCACACCTTGCAGCCTCTAACGGGGGCGGCCAGAGCCCGTCATCCCCTTCGTATCCTTC